>LYNE01002656.1:0-11176 GCA_001662545.1 Rosa x damascena
GGTCACGAAAAAGAAAGAACAGCAACAAGTAGATGTTTTGAGCACACAAAATTGATTCTCTCTGGCACGACACTTTGCTCCAATCCAAGTTCACATAGGAACAGCCTAAGATTTTGGACTTATTTGCTTTTTGGTTGGGCACTTGCTCCGGATTGGCAGAGTTGTATGTAATTCTATTGAAAGTTTAAAGACCTAGGTAGCCACATATGATTTATTGTTTTCATTACAGTATTACTTGTCCCTTAGCATTAGCAGCATTCTGTATTGGCATGCTTGCTGGGCTTTTCGCATTTCTTGATTATTTGCTACCCTGTGGTTCTATGTGCTTTTTTTTTTTTTGGTTACAAGAGGAACCAAAAGGCCCAAAACAAAAAAGAAACAGCTAACTAAGAATTAGAATCATTTCCAGTTCGCCTGACTCTGAGAACACCATCAATGTCATCAAGGTAGGCTTGAGAGGCATGAGTAGGAGGCTCTTCAAATATGATTAGACCAGGGGAATGCTCGACACTCATTTTAGCTTAGGCAACAGCCGTCATTTTACACTCACGAATCACATCTATCTTGGTATTTTCCAGAGCAGAAATGTAGTGATGGCAATCATTAATCAAAGACCCAAGAGGGTGTAGAGAGAGATCATGCCTCTGAAGTAAATGAACCAGAATAGCATAGTCAGACTCAATCTCAAGGTTAGAAGTGTGGAGGGCTCTTGCAAGTCTCAGACCAAAATAAGACCCCAAGCCTCAGTATCAAGGATAGCACCAACACCCAAGTTAACTTGAAAGCCAGTAACCTAATTACCAAAATGATCTCTAATGACACCACCAGCACCAATTTTTCTAGACAAAGAGGCTCTAGTGCCATCAACATTGAGTTTATAGTAATTTTCAGGAGGCCTCAACCAAGCAAGCATGGAGAAATCAAAAGTTCTAGATACTTTAGTCTTAAGAACAGAGAGTTTCCATTCCTTAGCAGAACTCAAAATAATTTTTCCAGGATTAAGAGGCATAGTGAAGTGTACTTACATAGACATTTGCAAGCATAATTAGCTATAATGAGCCACGCTCATGCTACCACTAGTGGTACCAACTCCCGCCAAAGGAGTAACGTACGGGAACACAGCCAAGCAGGCTACCGCCTGAATCCCGGCTTACCCCCAGATCATCACTGACGCGCCGCGCCACTCGTCGCGCCAAGACAGCATCAGAAGCTCCAAAAGCTGGGGACTGAAGCATATCAGTCCCACATCGAAAACATGGAGAAGATCAGCTCTCTCCTCACCTATAAAAGGTCATATCCTCTCTCCTCATTAATTACGCATTTAATACTTACATACTGTTACTTTGTCAACATAAATACATTGACTAACTTAGGTATCAGATAAAAGAAGACCGCCCAGCGCGGTCTCCCTTTGACGCCCTCTGTATTTCACTTGACAGGTAGCGAGGGTTCTAAGGAGTATCATAGATAGCAGTCCGCACATCGGACTAGCGTTAGTAAAGGTTTAGCTACCGCCGAACTTTAAACATCAACATTGGCGCCGTTTGTGGGAATTCCTTGAACAAAAAACCATCCCACCACAACACCCACCATGACTAACGGTAGCGGGGGAAACGCTGAGGAACAAGCGGATCAGTCCACCAATCCCCACCCCTCCAACCCCACGATCAACGTTAATCCAGCGGTTAACGTCAACCGTGCAGTATTCAGCACGCCGGTCAACCCCAGCGGGAACCCCAGGCCAGTTCCCCTGTCCCACCAACCTAACCTTCAGCTGATGCTTAGCCAAGCGACAGCCGCCCCCGATGCAGGACCTCTCCTCTATGTATGAGCTGGCACTAGCGGACCTGTACAAGGCAAATCGAGAACGTGAGCATGAGCGCAGAGAAAAGGTCAAGGCACAAAAGCATGTGGCCACGCTGATGTCAGGATTTGACGAGCTGAAGAGGGCGCTGGAAGCAAACGCCAACCTAGCTCAAAGCGAGCAATCGGGGAGCACCAGGCGCAGTCAGCCCAACACCGGTGGATTGATACCCGGACCAATCATACATATGCAGGTACCGTTGAACCCACCAGAGCTACGAGGAATGGGACCACCTCCAGAACCCCGACTAATGTTGGAACAGGAGGCGGAGTCACAGCCACACACCAGCCGCTCAACAATCAGGGCCAAAACCGAGGGTAATATACCTGTCCCCAGGCGAGAACTAGTTAGGCGGAACATCCAGGCAGGACCCGATGGAAACACAACCGCCCTAATACTGGAACGGATGCAACAATTAGAGCAAAGGTTAATCCGGGCCGAGGCAGGCGCCCCAGCTCCAATACCAAATCCACTCTTCGAGTCCAGACCAGGACCACTCACCGCCAAGATCCTGCATGTCATCCGCCCGGCATAGGCAAAGACATCAAAGATGTCACATTACAGCGGCATGACTGACCCCTTTGTCATATGGACACCTTAAAAAAAGTCACCAATAACAAAGGCTTCGATGACGCTACTCTCTGCCATTTGTTCAGCGAAACGCTGGATAGTGAGGCAATGAGTTGGTTTTTTTAGTGTCCACCAGGGTCCATCGACTCGTTCAATGCACTATCAAATGCTTTCCTCTCTCTGTTCTTCGTATTGGCTGCCAGACACCACAATACATCTCAACTATTCAACCTCAAGCAGGGGGGAGGAGACATTGAAGGCGTTTGTCACCAGGTGGCGAGCGGCAACGTCCCAGTGCCGCAATCTTGATAAAACAATGGCGCTTGCAGCTTTCAAGCAGGGACTCCTCAAGGGACCATTTCTCTATCACCTCAATTACAACCATCCAAATGCCGCTTACGACCATGTTATGAGCGAGGCTGTCATCCATGCACAGGCAGAATTCATTACATATGGAGAAGCCCCTCCACCAACGCCTGTAAAGTCCACCCAACCCTCTGCCAGCCATCAAGAAACCACTAGCAAAACCTTTGCTGCACCACCAACTGATAAAAAGAGAGAATGGCAACAGGGCAACCACCAGAACAAGCGACAGAAGGACCAGCATTACAATAGGGGCAGCCGCTCATTTCATGGGGATAACCGTAGTAAACAGACGGAGTCATCCCAACAGTACGTAGTGTTTACAGTCCTCACGGCCTCATACGAGGAAATATACGACCAGTGCAAGGACCAGGTCCCACCACCACCCCCAAGAAAATACCCAAGGGTCGGAAAGCCCAGAAACACTGGAAAGTGGTGTAAGTATCACGAGGACAGCGGCCATAACACCAACAATTGTAACGCCCTCAAAACAGCCATTGAGACTCTATACTGAGACGGTAAGATGGAACAATTCAAGGTACACCAACCACCACCCGTGATAGCTAACATTGAGCCCTTGGGTCGCATCAACACCATCGACGGTGGCGCTCCAATCACCAGTATGTATCACAAAGCAAAAAAGTGCTATGCGCGTGCTAATCACCCTAAGGAGGTGTGCAATATCTGCTATGAGAGGTCCGCTAAGCTCCTAAAATCTGGTTTGTAGCCCATTACCTTCTCAGAGGAGGAGGAACGCGGAGTACATCTGCACTAAGACGATCCATTCTTGATCGACGCCATACTCGATAAATGGTCAGTGGGAAGGATCTTTGTCGACAGCGACTCCGCTGTAAATGTCATCTTCAACAAGTGCTACGACAAACTTCTGCGGAACAGAAAACTATTGCAGGATCATGAGCTATTACTTAGTTTCTCCGGTGACGTCACACAGCCACTGGGTTCCGACTACATGCGACTAGTTATAAGCGCCAGTCCACGTATAGCAGAAATCCATACAGAGTTCATCATTGTGGACTGCTTCAGTTCATATAACGCCATCATTGGTCGACCGACACTTAACAAACTCAAGTGCATCATCGCCGGGTACATGCTCCTCATGAAGTTCCCCACCCCCAACGGAACAGTCTGTGTAAAGGGAAGTCAGCAACTGGCACGCGAGTGCTATTCCACAACTGTGGCACTATCAGCGCGTCGCCATGAAATCCAAGCATTGGGAAATCATGCGGCAGCACCAGATATCTTTGAAGACCCCAAGGATGACGAGAAGAGGTATGTCAAGAAAGAGCTTGTCAACCCAGAAACATCCTTAAGTATTATCAGCATATCCGACGAACACCCTGAGCGGACAGTCCGCATCGGCGCCCAACTAGACCCAGAGATAGCTGCTGAACTCACCCAATTTCTACGTGACAACGCTGCCGTCTTTGCATGGTCCTACGCTGACATGCCAGGCATCTCCCCCAAGATCATCACACACAAATTGAGTATCAAACCATCCGCATACCCTATCAAGCAGTGATGAAGGACCTTTGATGAGGAGATCGAGATATCGTGCAATAGGGGAAGAGGTTACCAAGCTCCAGAGCATTGGATTCATCCGCCAAGTAAATTACCCTCAGTGGATTTCCAACTTGGTCATGGTCAAAAAACCCAGTGGAAAGTGGCAAATGTGTGTTGACTTCAAGGGCTTCAACAAGGCATGCCCCAAGGACAGTTTCCCGCTACCTCGCATGGACCAACTGGTCGATGCAACCGCTGGCCACGAGCTACTCAGCATGATGGATGCCTTCTCCGGCTACAATTAGATCAAGATGCACCCTGATGACCAAGAGTGCACCTCCTTCACCACCGACAAGGGCCTATACTGCTACAATGTCATGCCTTTCAGTTTGAAGAACGTCGGTGCAACTTACCAGCGGCTGATGAATGCTATGTTCGCTGAGCATCTAGGAAAAATCATCGAGGTCTACGTAGACGATATGTTGGTAAAAAGCATAAAAGCCAGCAGCCACGTGGCAAACCTCAGAATTATATTCGCCATTCTCTTGGCCTACGGTATGCGCCTTAACCCAGAAAAATGCTTCTTCGGCGTCACCGCCAGCAAATTTCTGGGTTACATAGTCAGTGAGCGGGGCATAGAGGCCAACCCTGACAAGGTACAAGCCATCCTCAACATGAAGGCTCCAGAGTGGAAAAAGCACTTTCAAAGCCTCTCGGGAAAACTAACCGCCCTCTCTCGGTTCATCTCCAGACTCATTGATAGATGTCTCCCATTTTTCAAAGTTTTGAAGACAACCCACAAGAAGGTCATCGATTGGAACCCAGACTGTGAGGCAGCGTTCCAAAGCTTGAAGGAGTACTTGGCAGTAGTTCCGCTCCTCTCTATCCCAGTCCAGGGAGAAACATTGTACATATACCTAGCGGTATCATAGACAGCGGTAAGCTGCGCCATTGTCCGGCGGGACGGCTAGGATGAGCTCCCATTTTTCTACGCCGGCAGAGGCATGAACGGGGCTGAAACAAGATATCCCCCCTTAGAGCAGCTTGCCCTCGCACTCATCGTCGCCGCTAGACGCCTCCACCAATATTTTCAGGCCCACACAATTCATGTCTTAACAAGTCAACCGCTGAGGCAGGTAGTACAGAACCCTGAGCACTAGAGACGCCTCAGCAAATGGGCCATCGAGCTCAGCGAGTTTGACATTGATTACAAACCAAGAACTGCCATGAAAGGCCAGGCGGTGGCAGACTTCATTGCTGAGCTCACCGAATGACAGATTGAGCCCATCACGGACATTGCAACCGCTGAAGAACCAGCTCCTCAGCAGTCAGACTGGAACCTACACGTGGACGGCTCCGCCTGCCCCAAGGCGAGTGGTGCTGGAGTAATCATAATAGGGCCAGGGGGACTAAACGTGGAATACGCATTAAAATTCAACTTCAACGCCTCAAACAACATGGCGGAATACGAAGCGCTCATCGCCGGCCTACTCCTCGCCATCGACTCAGGAGCCAACAATGTCAACATATTCAGTGACTCCCAGTTAGTCGTCAACCAGGTCAACGACAGTTTCCAAGCCAAAGATCAACAGTTCGCGGCGTACTTGGGTTACGTCAAGACGCTCCTAAAAAAATTCAAATTTCACAATATCAAGCAGATCCCCAGGGAAAAGAACGCCAAGGTTGATTCACTGGCCAGACTAGCAACTGCTCAGCCACACTAAAGTCCGACGGACACAAGGGTGGAATGTCTTGACAGGCCTAGCATCACAAAAACCTGGTGGAAATCTTCAACATTGAGGTCAATCCCAGGGGATGAATGAGATCATCGAATACAAGCGCAATGGAACATTTCCAGAGAACAAGGTCGAAGCACGACGGCTTAAGCGGAGAGCAACCTGCTACAACATCCAGAATGGCAAGCTTTACCGCCAGGAGTTCACCCACCCCAACCTCCGGTGTATAACCCCAGAGGAGGGAAAGGTCGTTTTGACAATGATACACGACGGGGAATGTGGAAACCACTCGGGCGCCAGATCCTTGACAAATCGCACAATGCGACAAGGCTACTTTTGGCCTACGCTCGGCGACGACGCCAGAAGGATATTGAAATCTTATCACAAATGCCAACAATATGCTGATCTCCCACATGCCCCAACGGAACCACTATCGATCATCATCGGTCCATGGATTCACTCCACGTGGGGCTTGGACTTAATGGGCAAATTTCAAATAGCCAAGGGCCAGTTCAAGTACATCATTGTCGCCATCGACTACAACAGCAAGTGGATAGAGGCAGAGCCGCTGACGGCAATAACTACCATCAAGGTAACTCAATTTCCTCTGGAAGAACATTTATTGCCGCTATGGTGTCCCCCACACAATCATCACAGACAACGGCACACAGTTCAACAATAAGGAACTCATATCTTTCACTGCTAACTTGGGCACCAAGATGATTTTTGCATCTATCGCTCACCCCCAAACCAACGGCCAGGTCGAAGCAGCAAACAAGATAATCAAGAAGCTGCTAAAAAAGAAGCTCGACGACGCCAAGGGTTTGTGGGCGGAGAAGCTCCCGGAAGTTCTGTGGGTCATCAGAACTACCCCAACTTCCGCCACTGGTGAAACACCATTCTGCATGATGTTCGGAACTGAGGCCGTCCTACCCATTGAGGTAACTCAACCTACCGCTAAGGTCGAAAGCTACTGGCCCAAGACCAACAGCGAGGGCGTCAACCTCGACAGAGACCTCCTAGAGGAAAAACGACACAAGACCCATTTGCACAATTTGCAAAACAAGCAGCGGGTATCCGTTTCTACAACTGTAGGGTCAAGGCCGAGAACCGCCAACTGGGGGACTCGGTAATGAAGGAAGTCATTCCACTGCCAACAACACTCCGCCCAACTTGGGAGGGTCCATACAAAATTGTGGAAGTCGCTAGCCCCGGCACCTTCTACTTAATAGACAAGGATGTCGTCACAACGACCCACCCTTGGAATACCGAGCACCTTCGATATTACTACAAGTAGTCATACCACTACCCTAGAGCATCTTGGCTTAGCTAAATTTTGACTCAATATTTAGCTAAGGGAAGCTACCCAATGGGTACAACCCCACTTTTTGTAAACGCTGACATATCAGCTATCAATGAAACGAGGAATTATTCAAACCATTGTCACCAAAGTCCGAGCACAAGAATCAATTGGCAACGCCAACAATATTCGGTGGACTAGCTACGTCCACTACATCGTGCACTTGGAACAATATTAATCCCTTTAATGTTTCATTGAGACGCAAAAACAGCAGTCAAAACTCTAGCGGTTTAGAAATATGCAAACAATGCAATAAGCACACGCATCAACACTTGGAAAAATTTCAGAAACAAAGTGCCAGTTGTATATATTAGGGGTCGGGACTACCCACCCAAAAATATCGTTGAATTACAAAAGGCCTTAGCGGCACAAAAAACAAAAAAAACAAAAAAAAACAAAAACAAAGGCCTCAGCGGCACTACTGCAGGCTGGGGAGATATCTTCGTTAATGAGGGGCAACAGCGGCAGTCTCGCCCTCCGGCGACGGTTGTTGCTCGGACTGATGACTCATTTGATCAGACCCACGAGTGGTAGGGCTCGGCGTTACAATGGTACCATCCGCTTGGGTGTGGGAGGCCAGAAAGCCAGCACGAGAGACCTCGGACTGAGTAGGAGGCGGGATCTGCTGAGTGTCGTCCGCCGGACGCACACCACTCTCCCCGCTACCTGAGCGGGCACCCTCAGCCTAGGCGCAAACCACACCCTGCGCGGGCAGTGCTTTCTGACTGGATCACCCAATGGGCTGGGACGCCTTGACCCAGTCAATGGCGCCCTTTTGCTTCAGCAGCTCCACGTTGGCCATAGCACCGGCCTTTGCTGCCTCAGTCAACTCTTTCTTGTACTCCGCCGACTGCTTGTAGGCCTTCACAGCAGCAGACACCGCACGATTCCCCTCCGCTCCCAGACGAGCAACCTCATCCTCCAGCCTCTTCACCGCAGCAGACTTAGCGACAGAATCCCGCTGAAGGATCTAAACTTTCTTCACCTTTGCCGCCACTTGATCCTTCAGCAGGGCTATGTCTTGCTCCAGCCTGGAGACGTGGTCATTCCGCTCCACGTCCTGCTCAACGGCGACAGATAACTTTCCGCGGGCATCAGCGGCATCACATTCTGCCTTGGTCAGGCTCCTCTCCGCATCTGCCAACCTGTCCTTGGCCTCCGCCAACTCCCGCTGGAGACCCTCGACCTCTTCCCTAAGCTACCGCTCCACCCGGGGCTGCTTGGAGGCTGCCAAGAACATCTCATGTAGCCCAACGGACAAGTGGCCGAAGGCCGAGCTGTAGGGCGACTGATCAATGGCGGTTGATCACACGATTCCCTCTAGCCCGCCGAAACCCAGCCACTCGCAGAGGTGGAAGATAAACTCCTGCTCAGGCTCCGATAGGAATTCTGCATATGCGGCAAACTAGTCAAGGTCGCTCGTCTGCACCTCCGGCCCTGCGGTCACGGTGGCCTTTGAGGGGGCTTGCCTTGCCTTCTTCCCCTGGCGGACCCCTATGGTCTCCACATCGGCCTCATCATCCTCGTCGACCGGGTCATTTTGTCGCCGCATCCCTTGCGGCACCACCCGTGTCACACTAGCGGCGATTGGGAGCTCTCCCATCTGTGGCTCCAGCCCCGTAATAGTCACTGGCTCCTTTGCGGGTCCCACCCTCTCCTTCGACCCACGCCTAGTGGCGGGCACCCTCTCTTTCTGCTGCACTGGCGTAGTAGGGACATTTCTTCCGCCAGCTCCTGCCTGCACCACGGGCAAGCCGTCGGGGCCTAGGTGTGAGTGATGCGGCATCGGCAGCACCATGGGAACCTCAGATTAGCTCAGCGCCAATGTCTGAGGGTCGACGGCAGTCTGTTGAGCCTCTAGCCTAGATGCGTACATGCTTTCCAAAAAGTTGTTGATCTCAGCACGGTCCATGGCTTTTTCGAATGCCTCGCGGCTCGCTCTGTTACCCGGCGGAGAGCCTGTACAAAAACAATGGGTTAGCTTGACGACAATTGAACTAAGACACATCAATAGAGGGTACTTACCAAGGGCTCGTGTCAACTGCTGATTGACCAACAGCTCTCAGCCGGTAAGTAGGCGGAGATCTAGCAAGTTGCGGTTCTGCCAGCAGCCGCGGATCCTGGCCAAGGGGCATTCTTCTTCGCGCGTCAGGCTATAGCGCAAGCCCGCTACACAAAAAACAACAAAGTGGTCATTACAACAGAGAATTATTATGCAACAAAAATCAACTCTAAACTGCGGCAGACCAACCTCGGATAGGTTGGAATTCTGACTTAATCCTGAAGGTCGGCTTTCCATCGTTCGACCCCGCTTGATATTCCCAGCCAGTGGTGGTAACATAGAAGGTCCCCCACCAGGGCGACATGGAGTCCTTCAAGTTCTCGATTAGCTTGGGCGCCCCCTGGCGGCAACTCAGATTCACTTGACCGCTGCATCCTTGGCGTTTCACGTACATCAACTCATAAAAATGCAGCACCTCCGCCACGGTTGGACCCTCACAACCGGACAGACGCCAAAGTGAATTGAGCGCCATCAGCAACCGCCACATATTAGGGCAAATTTGGCCAAAAGCGATGCCAAATTCACAAACTAAAATCTGGAGGTTTGGCAGCAAAGGGAATGTCACTCCCTGGCGGAATATATCCTCGTGCACGGCGGCGTGCCCCGCTGGCAGGAACAACGCCCTATCATCCTTCAGCGGCGGTCATAGTTTCACAATGCCTGGAAAGTGGAACACCCGATTCACGAGGTTTACGGTGGCCACAGTCATCGACCCTCCCGCCTCATCAACCACTGTACCGTCGTGGAGAACCTAGGCTGACTCAACCTCTTCCCCGCCAGCCTCTCTCACCCTATTAGCGGAGCCACTAGTGGCGCTATTATTCACTAGCCTATCCTCCCGCCTTTTGCTAGTAGCGGCATCCTCTCCTGCCCTAGATCTCTCAAGATGACCAGCACGACCATGGTAACTTCCCAGGGTATGGTCTATAGCGGTGCAATATCTAGCGGTTCAGACTAGGAGGTTCCTGCAGGGGCAGACGGATGCAACGAGTTAATAAAAACCCTATCCGCCACGTTGAGCGACTCGTCCGACACGGAATCCTCACCGCTTGAAATCTCTATGATGCTAGCCATCCCAAAACCCTAAAAACCCAAACCTGTCAGTTCGTACAAGATCTAGACTATCCCTTTACCACTTGCATCCAAGAACATCAAGAACAATTGCCCGACAAATACCAAAACAAGAACAGAAGCACCCATATACTCAAAAAACCCAGATCCGACCATCTAGCAAGCCCCTAAACCCCAACTCTCTACCAAACACCAAAACCCATCCCCAAAACTCGCTTTACACCCTCAGAAAACATCGGGGAGGAACAGAGCACCCCGAATAGGAAAAAACCCAGAAACCGACAAAAGCAAACACATAAATTTAATAAAACAAGGATGGGATTCAGAATACCAACCTCAGAGATGAAGACTTTGGTGCGACCGAAGACGCTTCTCTTCACTACAGGAGATCTTCGTGCTTCAAGGATCGACAACCTCATGGAATCGTAGCAATTTTCTTCTCAAAACGCAGAAAACCAAGCTTGAAGACGACGATACTAGTTCAAGGTGCAAAGTGCCAAAACACATGGTTTCCCCCTCTTTTATGTCAACATCAAACTAATCTACACCGTCAACTGAAAAAACGACATCGCACCTCAACCGTACACGTGCCCCACAAACGCACTTACTCTCCGGATTAACCGAGGTGA
>LYNE01002657.1:12027-30079 GCA_001662545.1 Rosa x damascena
TCCACAAAGTCTCTTCGAATTTAGTACCTCGGAATTTCCTTATTAAGTTTCGTGTGATTTGTGAAAATGACTAAGTTGTTGGTTTGTGCGATTGGTTGTTGTGGGTGTAATGAAAGTGTTTCGAATGAATTATTATTCAAAATATTTTATTTTAGAGGGGTTAAGAGTTGACTTCTTAGTAGATAAAGCTTCAATGTAGATAGAGAAAATGTTGCAAAGGGTTTAGTGGAGAGAGAGAGAAAATGTTGCAAAGGGTTTAGTGGAGAGAGAGAGAGAGAGAGAGTTTTGCAGAGATTAATGTTACATTGGGAAGAAAAAGAAGAAGTGGGACTGATATCTTAATAGTGGTGTTCACCTGATTAGTTGCTGACCAAATAATTTATGCTCAATAACCCTTAGATTTACATCCAAGGGTGAAAAACAAAACACCTCAACTTAAAAATAATTCTCTCCGCCATTGGATTTACATCCAACGGTGATTGAACATTATTTTCTTAGTCAGCAACTGATCAGGTGAACATTTTCGGATATCTTAACCCAGAAAAAATTGGAATTTTTACTGGCATGGGTTTTGCATTAATTTTTTTTTACCAGGTTAGATTTTCATCCATTCTCATATTTCTCTACATTATTCATTCATTCCCATCTTTGGGCTTGCAATTTTGCTATGAAGTTTTTGCTGTTTTCTTTTTGTCAAAGTTTTTTCTGGTTTGTCCTAAAAGAAGAAGAAGAAGAGAGAACAAGTAAAATAAATCATTGCAGGGAGAGGAAAAAAAAATATTTAGAGAAAAGAATAATGTATTTAGCCATGAAAGAATGAAAATACCCTTCTAAAATTACCGGCTGGTAACCTCCATAACTGAGCTAACGGCTATAGGTACAAATATTTGATAGAAGTCAGAACCTCTGTTATCGTTATGATATTTTTGAAACGTAAGTTACTAAAATTTATAAGGAGCAAAAAATTAGATACCGTACAGATAATTTTCTCTTGTGGTGTTTTGGATGAGAAAATTATAAAATATGTAGGAATTTATAAATGATGTAATATTTAATTCCATCAATCTAAAATTTCATTAATTGCAATTTCTATTGTTTGGTTGCATCTATTTAGGATTTGAAATGTGTAATAAATTAAGAAAAAAAAGAAAGAAGATAAAATAGAAAAAAGTCTTGTATTGGAAATAAAAATTGAATACTGCAAAAGGAATTCGTAAATAACACCTATTTTGGTGGAAATTGAAGTGAGGAATTTAAATAACGAATTCATTGTTTTTTTTTTCCACAGAGAAATTTAAAATTGCCAATTTGATAATGCCAAACGAGAGAATTGGCTTTTAAGAATTATGAAATCCTCACTTTCAATTAAATTCCATCATTTTTTCCCCTCATTCAAACACTCTTAATTCTCCTTTCAGTTAGGGAGTGGGATTCGCGGTGGAGGTGGATGGCGACTGCTTCCTCTTTTCTTTTTAATTTTTTGTTAGCAGGGCTTAGATTTACGTTTGCTTTTATCTCTTATCTTAAAAAAGAAAAGAAGAACGTGTAAAAAAGAAAAAGAAAAATATAGATGGATTAGGCTTCTCGATTATGGTAGCTCGTCCTAGAAAAGGTCAGTCAGAGACTCACAGTGCGTAGCCGAATAAGACAGAATTGGAAGCACAGCACCAACTTTGTCAAGTCTCATTCTTTATTGTCTGATCCGGAAACCCGTTTGCTTGTCACTCTCTCTCTCTCTCCTCGACCTCCGCGCACGTTCGTCAAGGTCGTCTCCCAGACCCCATTTTCTCTGCTCATCACCTCAATCTCGGTCTTTGCATTTGTTCTTTTCTGGGTTTCTCACTTGGGTTCTTCTTGTTAACAGGTATGAACTTTGTGTTTGGTTTTTTTTGATTCCATGCACATTTGAATATCTAAATTTCATGCTCTACATGGACATATTACAGAGTGTGATTTAGCTTTTGTTGTAATATGAATTTTGATATAGTTTAGAGTTTGATCTGTGGTTATGAATATTCTTTTCTTGATTTTCTGGTAAACCAATGTGGCCACTGAATTGTGCTCTGGAATCTGAAAGGAGGAATTGACATGTGTTTACGGAATCACTTTGAGTGTTGTTGTTATACTTGTTTCAAAATTTGATTCGAAGTGGACCCAAAACGTAAACATTACATCTCTAAAAGATACAGAATTGCTTGTTAGTAGTGCTTATCCTTTGTTGCAACCTGAAGAGTTCTCTTCAAGTTCTGAGCTAGAACATGTTAAGTGTTAATTGTGATTCTATCATGCAGCCAACCTATAAGAATGAACTTACATGGCCTTGATAGATTTTGAGTTATTTCAGTTCTGACGTTTATCTGGGTTAAAGTCATTGGAATTTTTTACTTATCGGAGAATGCAAATTGTAGGTGACTCCAAGAACTTTTCTGGAAGTTGTACAAGACAAGGGAATGGTTTAATGCCGCTGCTACATTATGTTTTGAACAGCTGAATGAAAAGTCATCAAATATTCCTTCCAGCTGTTACAGAATAGTAAACCTGTGATTTTATTTTCTTTTGATAAACAATGATTGGGAGGAAGAACATGGGGCGTGCTTCACCATTACTTCTGTTTCTCTTGGCTTTTGGGTTTTTCTTTGCCACTTACAATCTTTTGACGATGATACTCCACTATAGATCTGTTGGGAAGTGGGTAGGTGGTAATAGTAACAGTCGTTTGCTGGCTGACCCCATTGTCGAGATGCCTGAGAATGTGAAAGTCAAAGGTTCCAAAGCACCATTCCATGTTGCCTTAACAGCAACGGATGCTCCTTATAGTAAATGGCAGTGTCGCATTATGTATTATTGGTATAAGAAGAAGAAGGACATGCCTGGATCAGAAATGGGAGGATTTACTCGAATTTTGCATTCGGGAAGACCTGACAACTTGATGGATGAGATTCCCACTATGGTGGTTGATCCTCTGCCTGCCGGTCTTGATCGGGTTAGGCTTCTTGGTCTTTCACTTATTAGTTACTTATAATCCATCTCTCCTCTTTATATTTCATTCATTTGTTAATTCTTTCTTTCTTTTTCTACTTTTTAGTTAGGATTTCTCTGTTCTCCAAGGTTCATGTTCATTGCATTGTGTGTTTTTCACTATATGAAGTCTTCATGTACTAGTCAAACCACGGGGTCTAGGTAGTATTAGGTATCTGGACTGAGTCAGAGGTTGGGAGTTATTAGAACTGATAAAAATAAAAGACAGAAATAGATGAAAAGTCCAAACAAAGAGCAAAGTTTTAAAAAAGCTAAGAGCGATGTCAAGACTGGAGGAAAAGCAATGCATCTTAGACAAGATTAACAAGTATTTTGAGTTGCAGGATTTAAACTGATGCATGTTATGTGCATTTTATGGACTTGCTATGTATTGGTTGACATGGGAGACTATTGTACAAAACTTTCCACTAAGTACTAGCTCATCAGTGTAAAGTTTCTGATGTTTTGGTTAATTTTTGAAGTATATGCAGACACCCAACTATTCTAGATTTTTCTGTCTTTTCTTAATAATCACACATAAGTGATAAGTTCCACCTTTTTGGACGGAACAAATGGGTGTAACTGTAAGTTACTTCATGCTCAAAGCCCAAAGCTTGCCTGGCAATAGTTGAAGATCAGTATAGTGGTGGAAGCTTTTTCCAGCATCAGAGTTTATATCTCTACTATCCCCTATTGCTGTATGACTCGTAGCTAATGTTGTTGATTGGCTCTACTGCTTTATTTATCAGTCAAATATGTTTAAGGGTAGGGCAATTAGAAAATAATGTTTATTTAATTACTAAAGAATTTTGTTTGCGTAATTATATTTATCTTTTTTATTTTATGTGTGTACCTTTAATTTTCCTGATGCGGTAGTAAATTTATGTATACAGGGATATATTGTCTTAAATAGGCCATGGGCTTTTGTGCAATGGCTGGAAAAGGCTACAATTGAGGAAGAGTGAGTTTCTGCATATTTGATAATCTTGAGCATTAAAACCTTCTACTTAAGCATTAAAACCTTTTACTTCTTGTGTTGTTCCAGATATGTGTTGATGGCAGAGCCTGATCATATATTTATAAATCCTCTTCCTAATTTGGCCCATGGAGGATATCCTGCTGCCTTCCCCTTTTTCTACATTAAACCTACACAGAATGAGAAGATCATAAGAAAGTTTTACCCCAAAGAGAATGGCCCAGTCACAGATATTGATCCAATTGGAAATTCTCCAGTAATTATCAAGAAGGTAGTTTTTCTTTTCCACTGTTGTAGTTCATTTGGCTTTATCTAGTTTATGTGATGGCACTTTGTATGTTTAAGTTGCTTTACTGTTGATGTGGTGTTTTCCTTTTTTATCTTGATATTGATAGTATTCCCTGTTTTCTGTGATCATCCTCTTTACCAGTTGCCACTGTCATTATACAGGGACTTCTCAGTGACTCTTACTGATTTGAATGTATAATATTTTGTTTGTGGAAATGATGAATTAATAGATATAATCTTTCAGGATATGCTGGAAAAGATTGCTCCGACATGGATGAATATTTCTTTGAGCATGAAAGAAGACACAGAGACTGATAAAGCTTTTGGATGGGTGCTAGAAATGTAAGTTTCTGTGACTTTAAATCTCCACTCAGTTCACTTCTAGCACTTAAAAGTATCGGCATTGACATATCTTTCTGCTTCTGATTTCTCTGAGCTAAGGTATGCTTATGCTGTAGCATCTGCTTTGCACGGTGTGCAGCATGTTCTTCGGAAGGACTTCATGCTGCAGGTTTGGTGTCTTACCCTGTGAAGCAATTTTCATATTGTGTTATTAATGTTCAGGATACTGCAATGATATGTACAAGTTCATTGAATAAAATTCTATTGTCTTAAATTTTCAGCCCCCTTGGGATTTGGAAATTGGTAAAAAGTTTATTATTCACTACACTTATGGGTGTGACTACAACTTAAAGGTATGCATTATCGTTTCCCCTATTTGGCTATTTTCTGTTATGGTTTTGTGATTCAAGTATTGTGATAAAGACTAGACATGTTTTTGGGTTACTCATGACTAAGAGCCACCTTTTTCATCCTCTCTGTTTCTTGTTTCCTCACTAAACTGCTCGACTTGAGCCAATTTTTTTTATCTCTCGACATTCAAACATAACCGTATATCCCACTATTACTGCTAGTGTTGTCTGAACTTGCCAACTGTTTAGGGTGAGCTCACATATGGCAAAATTGGGGAGTGGAGATTTGATAAGAGATCATATCTGCATGGACCTCTGCCGAGAAACCTTCCTTTACCCCCTCCTGGGGTTCCTGAGAGCGTGGTATGTCAAAGAAATGTTACATTTGCATCTTCTAATTTTTATGTTTGGTGTGACTTTCAAATAAATGTCTGCAACTCTGCATTGCTTGTTTTCATTTGTGACAATTCGAAATATCATTGCTCCATAGTGCTTATAGTATTCAGGCTTTAAATGCTCATACTGCCTATGTGATTTCTTATTGTTATAGCTCTGAGAAGCTGAAGTACACCAAATTTCTTCCTTTGAATGTTTATGCATTGGTTTATTTATTTATTTATTTGTTTATATTTTGGTTTTCTTGTGTGTGGGTGGGGAGTTTGTACCTTGCCTGTATTGACTGCTAATGGCATTGCTGGGTGGGAGGGTGAGTTCTATGGCTATGTTCACGGTAGCTACATGTACTATCCACGGAAGAATAAATGGGCTACCTAGACTATGGTATCAAACCGGTGGTTGTCCTTGGTATCTTTAACCAATTTCTCTTTCCCTGTAAAGCTATGGTCAGGCCATGGCTTTGTCTCGGTGCTGGGAGGAATTTTACTGACGAATTAAATTATCAGACAGACTATTTATTATGTATAAGGCTTGGGGTTATATTGCTTATGCCTTCCAACAAAATATCTGAAATTTTTTGCTTACTAAAATTTGGATTACGTTTGTTGGAGTAATGTTAGAAATGTGGAGATGTACTTTAGTCATTTATAAACACTTGACAACATTTCTTAACTGTTTGCATTGTTTAAAACTTATTCACTTGACGATGTCTTTTCAACTGTTCATGTGGTTTAGTTTTATGAATGACAATGGTAAACTGTCTCTCATTTATAACTAGCTCATTTTGTTTGCAGGCCACCCTTGTAAAGATGGTGAACGAAGCTACTGCTAACCTTCCTAATTGGGACACACAATAGGTATCTGCTGCATTCAAGATATAAATGCTGATATGTAGAGGAAAAATTATTATTCAAGTTTAGCTTCATAGGAATAGATGTACACAAAACTCAGATCTCAAATCGAAACCAATGTCCCTTTGTTTTGAATAAAGATGTTGGGTTTTCACTTGGATTGTAGGGAAAAAGTCGGTGCGTATGCAAGTTTTGCAATTTGGATTACAGCATTGATTATATCCAACCCTGCAATTTTGGATCGTTGTGTATCCCTTAGCCAACAGCATATGTAGAGCATACATTTCAGGGTTAACTGCATTAATTTTTGAAAGCATTTGACTATATGGCACCTACAAAGAGGAAGATTTGGATTCATTTATAATGTCCAACTATTTCAATTTTCAGAGTTTAGAAATCTTGCAGGCTCACTTAGTGTGACAAACTCGTGAAGTGTGAGACTTGTTTTGTTGTTAAAGATTACCATTGTTACAGTCACATTTTTGCTAAACCAGATTGGGGATAGGTAATAAGTGAACAAGTTTCCAGGTGCCACTAACTCCCCTCTGCTTCCTCAGCAAAGGAGCAATAGCAGAAACGAAAACTATGAACTAAACCATCCGGGGTATTCCTCACAGTTAAACCCAAATGAAAAGCATTTGAAGCAGAGAATTGCTGCAATAGCCTGTAACATGAAGGGGTTTGAAAGTTGATATGGCCGTCTGAGAGAGAGAGAGAGAGACATACACACACTAAAAGCAGGATAAATTTCCCAAAAATAATAAGGTTTGGGGAACGTGAGAAAGGGAGTAACCCTCCCCCGCTATCACAACAACGTCTTGGATGCGTCACGACTCGGGGGGCATTTCTCATGCCATCTTCACCGCCAGGCGCCGTAATTAAAAAAATCTCATTCAAGAGGATAAAATTTTAATAACAAATAAATTAAACTCATTTTTAATCTTCGATTAAGAATAACTCAATTTTTTGTTAAAAAAAAAATTACATAACATAATCTTGATTGAGCACCTAGACACATCTTTTCTCTATCCACACACCTCCGCTATTTTTTTTATTACTTTAATTAAATTTTTTTTGACTAACTATTCTTCCTTGCAATTTTGTTTTTATTTTTTATTTATTTCTATTTAGCAAGTCAAATATGAATAAAACATCATTAAATAATTGTAAACAATGCCAGAAATGCATAAGGCCAGTGAGAACGAATCCACCAAGTAGATAGGCAAGGATCAATAATCCGAAACATTTTGTTTGCTCTCAAATTAAGCAACTGTGATTTGTCAATACATACGCAGCCAGACAAATTAATTCTCCAGTCAACTTGAATCCAATGAACACACCAAAATGGTTATTCTTGAAGCATTGGAGAAGAAACTACTAGGCTGAAACTCAAACCAAATCACTCAGGCTACAAGAAGTCTTATGAATTTGTACAGAAAATTATAAACAAAGTGCCTTATATTTCTGGGTGTAGATCATGAGATCAAAAGCCTCAGTTGATGTTGTTCAATGAGGGAAAGCACACACTAAAAATGAATTTTAGGATGCAGAACCTTTCCTGTATCAAATGGTGAGAAAATTTTAGAAAAACACAAACAACAAATGAAAAATTAGACTAAATCACTGGATACAAGGCTCTGTTGATCTAAGCTAAAATTTCGACTCAACAACAAAGTTCAGCCTATACAGTTCCGATAGTACCCTATGGTATATCAATCCTATATACACCTTTTTCCTCTGCAACGTCACACAATTGACCTAAAATAGATGGAGGACAATTTCATGAAGCACAACATTATTCATTTAGACTTTTCAACAAATATCAATTCCTGGCCTGGACCTTCCAGACTTCCAAAGCTCCTAATATAGGCCAATTGGTCAAATGCATACGAGTAGTTTCTTTAATTATTCTATTTTCCTATTCCCGCAAGACCAGATCAGTTATGGCGTAGAGAAGTCAGAGACTAGTAGGATATTCCATTTAACTATATTTAAAGGGAAGCCGAATTAGATTGCCCAACCTAAAATTTAGGACCATCCTCTCCTCTAACATCAATGTAGAAACTCACACTCTAACTTCAACCAAATTATCAAACGATTAGCGAATTCGATTTCGAATAATTTCAAATTATTCAGGTTAGTTTTGTGCAAAAAACTTTGTTATGACTTATTCAAAGCATAGCTTCTCGTCGAAATTACTGGAAATTTTACACATACTACAAAACTGTTCCAGACCGCCATTGACGCTGGAGAGGGTAAAAAGCAAAATAAATTTAGGGTGATTTGTAAAAAAAAAAAAATGAATTAAAGTAATAGAAACGTATAGAGGGTGTGTAAATAGATAAAATTGGTGTGTCAATAACATCAACCTATTATAAATGGCATTATGGATATATATCAATAAGGTAACAAAACCTTTTAAGGATATGTATCAATAGGTAAGCGTATTAGTAATGCAAGTTTATATTTCATTCCGGGAAAATTTTAAGAACAGTACATGAAATATTGGCCATTCCGAAGTTCCGTACATCAAGTTTCAAAGAATTAAGATCTGTACATGAAATTGCAATTTCGACCCAAAATCGGTGTATGCCGTTACTCTTTCCGTTATTTAGGGTGCTTTCAGTCAAACTTTGAGGGGCAAATCTGTCTCTTCAAGCCTTATTGATGGATATATATATATATATATATTTATATATTCTCTCTCTCTTTTTATAGAAACATCAAATTTATTGACATAGAGATAAAAAGCTAGGTACATAATAAGCAAAGCAGATAAAACCCAAAGCCATTAACCAGTTCAAATTACTAAATCGATAGACACAAGAAAAAAAGAAAATTATTACTAGAAATTAACATTAAGTCCTGCAGTTGAGGCTTCGATTATTGATTCTGTATGCCCTGGTATGTGAAATCCATTCTGTGAGGACAGACCAAAGCAGTATGCCCTGCCTCATTGCAAAAACACAATCCCAGAAGCACCAAAAGCTTCAATCTTTCACTTTTAGCAACAAAATCAGCACAAACCCAACAAAACCCATCATCCAAATTAGCATAAACTAGTCTCAAATAGCTCTATAAGTGAATAAAACACATAGAAATCTCAAAAAAAAGAAGAAGGAAAAAGATGAAGAAACTATACCGGTCATAGCGAACAGCGAGATTGAGAAGAGCTAGCAGAGAAGCTTGGAGAACATCTGGGGTTAGGAGACACCAGCATAGTTACCAAAGGTGGAATCACACCTGAAGCTCCCAACTTTAATAGAGTCTTGGCCGCAGAAGAAGAAGAGGAGGAGGAAGAAGATGACTTTCTGACCAAGTTTCTGACGTCTCGGGCGGCTTAAATTTGGCCTAGTGCGCCATCCAGGTTTCGTAGCTCGAGCTGATCGCTGTCGTCGGTTCTCTGACGTCGTTTGGGAGGAACTTCTCCGGCGGCGTGATGGAGCAATCGACGTAGCCGACTTTGAATATGGGCATCAGGCTGGAGATGGAGGCGTAGAGAACGTACGTTGTGTTAGGATAACCGGAGGTCGGTGAAGGAGCGGCGACCATTGCAGAAGTGATGGAGCTTCTCTCTGGCTTTCTGATTTCTTCAATCTGTTAAAAACCCAGAGAGAGAGAGAGAGAGAGAGAGATGAAAACCAAAATTACCCTTCAAAAATTGTATAATTACATAGGCTTCACGGTGTTATTGACGTCATGTACTAAAAGTGTGTCGAAATTGCAATTTCATGTACCGATCTTAATTCTTTGAAACCTGATGTACCGAACTTCGGAATGGTCAATATTTCATGTACTGTTCTTAAAATTTTCCCTTTCATTCCATCAAAGTTCAAAGAAAATTAAAAATAATTAAGAATAGTTAAAATAATTTTGTATCTATTTAAGGACACCTAGATTGTGTGTCTGACCCAAACTCTAGTTACTTGTCTGAGTTAAGGTTCGAAAAATCGCTAGGCTCTAGTCGGGCTGTGGATTAGGGAGGAGCGCCCAGGCACCTAGGCGGTTTTGTATTTTTTAATTTTAATTTTAATTTTTATAGCTTTTATTTATGTAATTGAAAATATATAAACTTATAAAGACTCAAAATAGTAATAAACTAAATATTTATCCTCCTAAACAAAACAAAACTAAATATTTATTTAATTAAATAGAGGTGGCAGAACTGAAGTTGTATTCAATTATCCAACAAACAAAAAGAAGCAGTATTCAATTATGCTTCATTGCTTCTTGTTGCCCAGCAAACGTGCCCATCTTATCCTTCTTCTCTTTGCCGACTAAAAATAGCCACAAATTATACTCTCTCTCTTTGACACAATTAACCACCCCATTCATTTTCACTCCCTTATCTCTCTCTCTCTCTCTCTCTCTCTCTCTTAGATATCCTCAGAGATATCTTCGTAGATATCCAAATCATTGTACGATTATGTTTCCTTGTAAGATTCTGATTCTATGCTTGTTATCCTCTATATAAAGAGGCCCCTATTATCAATGAAAACACAACTTATTCTCTCAATTCTCTCTACTGTTCTCTGCATCCCTTTTTCCTAAAACACGTTATCAGCACGAAGCCCTAACCCTGAAACAAGTAGTCAAAACTTAAATCCCAATACAAAACCTTGAAACCCTTTCTTCCTCCGCCGCAAACCTTAAAGGCCTTGATCCCAGGAGTCTAGAATCCCAAGAATCAGTCGGAAAAGTATTGAACTGGCCTCCGGAAGCAGAATTAGATTCTTCACCGGTTCACCGTCTTTCTGACCTCCAATTGCCACCAAATTTTGTCAGCAGCAGCTAGGGGTGGGCATAAACCGACCCGGGACTCAAAAACCGGCCAAACCGGAAAAATGAGTCGGTGACCGAACCACTTGCAACATACACATAAAATAACATTCAGCGAACCGCACCGAATATTTTCGGATCGGCACCGGTTTCACACCTCACACCGACCGAACTGACACTGAATTGACCGAATAATAACACAATCACCTTTTTTTATTAACGTGTTGTCACTTTACTAGTGGGGGAGGTTTGGTTTACTATGGACCTTTCTACACACAATCTTGATCACCTAATATAAACCTAATAACCCTAGCTGATAGCCACAATCTCTCTCTCGCAGCAGCAGCAACCTCCTCATTCTCTCTTACCCTCTCATTCCTTTTCTCTCAATTCTCTCATTCTCTCTCACAAAAATCTTCCACAACAAAAAGTTTAGTCACTATGTATGTTCATGATCTATAGGTCATCATTAAGCGAGTCCGATTTTCATCAAAATCTATTGGTAAGCTTCTATTTTGAATATGAATTAGGCTATGGATCTGGGTTTTAATTGGATGATTTTGGGTTTGCTTTGTAAGGATTTGGATTCAAGGATTGATTATATTCATTTGCAAAGAAAAGAGGATCTGCACAAAGGAATATTTATGAGTGTTATTCGACTAAGAGTTTGATTGTTAGGCTATTGAGATCAGTGAAGTTTTATGCTCTAATACTTTTGTAGGCTTGTACCAGGATCAGTGGTTTTCATATTCATCTGCAGGAGCCAAGAGATTAGAAGCTGGGAATTGAAAGTCGTCCTCCAACCTTTGATATATTTCTGTTGTTATATTTGTTTTAATGAACTATGATCCTTTGCTTCCTTTGATCTGTGAAATAAGTTAATTTGTTCTTGCACAAGTTTGCTCAGATTGTTCTAAACAAACAATTACTGAAGAATTGGCGTTAAGTTAATCTATTGTTGAAGTGTAAAACAGAAAATTGAAGTTGGGCCTAGATATTGGACAATTGACTCAAAGAATTTTGTTACAAAAAATAAAATAATTCAAGCCCATTAAAAAAAAGGTAACCGAACTGGGCCGAACCGCAATTTCGGCCCACCGAAAATATCGGTACATCTCATAAATAATCGGGCTGCGGTTTGAATTTTGGCCCAACCGAAATGGGCGGTTCGGAAACGGTTTGGGCCCAACACCGATCCGACCCGACCAGCGCCCACCCCTAGCAGCAGCATCTCGATCGCAAAATTCAGGAACAGGAACCAAAACCAAAACCAAAACCTCAAGAATGGGTCTAAAATTCGCCAAACTGGCTGCCTAAGTGACTGAACCACAAGCAGAAAACCGGACAGAAGCCATTTAGGGTAGTTCCGGCCAACCACTAGCTAGAAACAGCTTTTTCCGACCAACTTCCTGCCAAAAGTTCCAGCAACTCCGTTTTTTCTTTTCAAGGAAATTTTTCATTAAAGTACCCGCTTTTGTGTACTATTCTTTAAGATTTCAATTCTTTTCTTTTCTTCGGGGACTTGCACCCTCCTTTCTTCTACCCCTTTTTCTTCTTCATAGGGGAGACCTAAGACGAACTGTGAGGGTTCGTGCTATCTCCAAGCTTAGAGCTTGTTGAGACCTCCAAACTTAGAGTTCGTTGAGAAGATACGATCGACCACAAACACATCATTATTTCGATCTAATCCAATACCACTTGGAATAGAATTTTTTGGGAGCCATTACGCTCAGAAATTCTTAATTTTTTCAGAACGATTACTATCAGAAATTCCTAATTTCTTAGGAGCGACTACGCTCAGAAATTTCTTTTGTTTTCGTGGCAGTCTTTTTGCTCTGAAATTAACCCTTTTTCTTGTTCATTTTCAAGGATGGGTAACCCTGAACAAACTGGATTTTGCTCCATTAGGAACAACTGGCTCTAGATATTACAAGTGGGTTTGTGATGTCCATCAGCATCTCAAGGCCCAAGGAATCCTGGATACGATTCTTGAGCCTAGCCAAGACGTGCTAACTGTTGAGCAAGCTCAAGCTTTGGAAGCAAATAGAGCAGCCTTGGAGTCAAATAAGGTGAAAGCCATAATCGTAATGATTGGTCATATGGATGATTTGCGCCATGAATGTTGCTGAAAGGCATGACAACATCCTTGTGAAGAACTATAATTCGAGACCCGTGGGAACTTAGCATATTTCGGAGTCCAATTATAATAGCGTGTCTAAGGGAGGGCGCCAAAAGTGAAACCCTATATTTAGGGATAATTCTTGACTTTCTGGTGCATATTCTGTGGCGACCCGGGAGAGGGGTCCCACAGCGCCGCGACCCTGAGCCAATGAGAAACCGACATGTCACAAATAACATCCCGATAACTCATCAACCTGAAATCGCAAGGCCTTTTGGGTACAAACTGTTGGTTTACAAAACACTTTCTAGGACAAGTCATTCTAGCAACCAAGCAACACATTTTCAAAAGCAGACTTTGAAATGGGCTAAGAGTTTTGGGCTTGCAATCGAAGCCCAATTTGGAAAATAAAACAAGTCACTAAATAACTACAAACATGGGAGACGCGCCCCAGGGTTACGGGTCTCCCGAAATTTTTGTAAGCGAGTAAGAAATAAATAAATAAATAAGAAAGTAAATAAATAAGTTACTTCGAAATCCGATAATGGACCCAAAACCGTACTTTAGTAAAGACAAAGAGGAATACGCCAAGTCGGGCCATGTGCCTCTCCTATACGCTTCCCGACCACATGCTCAAAACCTGCACACTGTTGTAGGGGTGAACTTTCGTCCTCGCATGCCCAGTAGGGGCCGACCCAACCATGCTATGTTTGAAAATAATAATATACTTGAAAATATTTACTACATAATATTGTGCACGTTTATCGAAAATACTTTAAAAATAGGCAACCACAAACATTTATTTCTTTTATAAAGCATATGCAGTATGCTTCACACAATTTGGAGCTCCGAGATACTTACCTGCCGGCTAATATAAAACAAATCGGTGACCGACCTGGTTCGTCCTGAATTCGAGAACCGGCCAACTACTCTGCAGTACTTCTGACTACAAGTAGCGAAAGTGTCCATTTCCTGGACCTGAGTCTCCTATGACTGGTTCACTGTCTATACTTATCTTTCCTCGACAAACATAGGAGCACAGCCCCCTCCGGAGGTTCACGGTTATCGACACCGTGGGATCTCTAGGAATCTAAGCGTCTAGGTCCCATTCACTTTCAGGTCACAAGTATAAACATACAAGGGTACAGTATCTCAACATGCAAGTCTAGCCTCGGTTTTCGCAATTCGCAATTATCAATTCTGAAAACACATGTATCACGAGGCATCGACTAATGAACAACCAAAAACGTATTTGCAAGCAGCTTAATATATGTATAAGCATATACACGCACATGAAAACCACTAACAAGATATGGACGGCTCACCCTACCTGGAATTGGAGTGCTCGTACACAATTAGCTGCGTTTCAAACTTTCGATACTTCTTCCAACTTCACGTGCACATGCTCGAGTCCTTTATAATAAAAGTAAACCAATAAGTAACTTGACCTCATTAACTTAATCAATCGAGCAGCTAAGGCATTCACTTAATTTCCTTGAAGTCCATTGAATTAACCATTAACATAAAAATCTACTATCCATTCCCAAATAATCCAAATGATATTGCATTTGAACCATTTGGGATATGGTGACCATGCTTAGCACTTTGGCCTTTACTTCTTTACCCTTTTTACTTTAAGAAAACAAATGACAATTTCCATTCCCGAACATTCCATTAAACATAATAAGCTCATTCGGGATATGGTGATCGTACTTCTTTCCTTAATGTAATTCAGGTCAATCAAGTTGACATTCTTACTTAGTCTTTAAAACTTAAACAAACTAATAGTCGTTATCATTCCCGAACAATTTCGTTTCTTAATTTCATTTCGGGATATGATAGCTTTTGAGTACGTTAATCGAGATTTTGACTTATTTCAATTATCAACTTCTCTACATAACTAAACCAAATCAATCATCCTTTGTCCACCTTGCAATATGATACATCCAGATAACAGATTCACCACTTTAATTAATAAAGCCAAACTTCTCAATACATAAGCAACATAACCATATCTCATTCTATTTACTCAACATAACCACACACTTTCGACCACTACAAGGAACATAGCCAAACAGATCCAAGATGCAGTCCCTTACCATTCTTTTATCCAAAACTAGAAGCCGATTTAACATGGCTGCACCAAAACACCATTCGAACCCCTAACATGTAGAACAAAATCAATAATCAACCCATCACCAACTTTCGTATCCAAAATAGAAACTGCAGAGTGTCCTTACCATTTCTTCTTCAAGGGTGACTCAATCGAAACCTCAGCTCCAGGCTCTCCTCTTCAAACCCCAAAACGCAGATTTTCCAAACCTCACACAATCTAATTTGAGCAATAGAAGTTAGGTTTTTAATCTAAATCGAATTGGAGGCTTCAACCCAGACTAGGATGACTTAAATTACCTAATAGAGACGATCCAGCGACCGTGAGTGGCGGAGCTACGGTGGTTGACGCGCCAGCGGCGACGTGTGAAGCGCATGCGGCTGCTCTGGTCTGAGTAGGAGGTCGGGAGCTTGGGTCTCCAAGGATAGTGTAGCTTCGACTTCGTTTATGGAAGTGTAGAAGTTCGATTCGAGCTGGAGACCGGAGAATGAAGACATGCAGAGCCGAGAGCTCCGATGAGGTTCGAACGGCGTCGACGGCGAAGAGGAGTCTCTGGGTTTTTCTCCGCTTTGCTTGTTGAGTAGAACGACGGTGGCAGAAGGGTGTGGAAATCGCCAGAAAATCGATGAGGGTCGAGGAACAGTGACGCGCAGTCTTGGGTTGTCACGTGTGAAGGAGGACGATGGTGCATGGCCGTGATTTTGGTGAGGTTTGGGTCGGAATTGGGTTCTGGTTCGAAGGGTGGAGGCGGTGTGGTGAGATGGTGGCCGGAGCTGGGGTCTCCGGTGGTGGCAGAGTGAAGGAGAAGAGAGAGTGAGATATCGGGGGGAGAGAGAGAATGCGGCCGAGAGGGAGAGGAAGGAGAAAAATGAGCTAGGGTTTTCACAATTGCCTATTTATACTTGCGTATGAGAAATGTCCATTTTGCCCTTGCAATGAATTACAGAAATCTCCTTGCTCATTCCTTTCGGGTTTTGGGCTCGTAACTTTTCTTTTACTCATTTTTCGTCCGAAACCTCCTAATTTATTCTGCGAGTTCGCCCTAGGCCCGAATGAAAGAACATTGGTTCAAGGTTTAAATTTCGGCCTAATAGGTGGTCTCGACACCAAAACAATTTCCAAAATAGATTTCGTCACTTAAATAGCCTTGTGAAAATCTTATTGGCGAAAATTTACCTTCAAAATTTAAATAAAATTTTCGGGGGCTCACATATTCTCGCTCTATTGAGGAAGGTAACCGCCAAAATAGGTGGACACAGAACCAAAGAGGTCAACGTGGAAAGAGAGAGGGAGGCAACGCCTCTGGCCATGTTGGTGGCGCCACCAACACTAAGAACCATCCTAATGATGCTTTCAAAGAACCTTAATCATGGGAGTCTGAGCAACGAGAAGTATGTTCTTGATGTGGAGTATCCGGTCACTCGGTAGATATTTGTAGAGCTCGTGAGGATATTGCCATCGCCTACAAAGCATATTGTGAAGTAAGAGAAGCTCACAATGTGGAACAAGAAGATCAAGAAGGTGACCTCGATCTGAGGGATGAAAACTTCAAACCTGGTTGGGATCAATAGATCACCGATTTTGAATAAGTCTTTATTTTCCAAGAGATGTAATAGGCAATTGCCATATATTTCATAGTAAATGCCATTGGTTTAGTTTCTCTTCAAGGGCTCATTCAAAATGAGTATGATGTCTAGGAAGGTTTTGAGATAAGTGGTACGTAAGCGAGCTTTGCTCCACCGACATCTCTCTACTCACCTGGTCATATTTATTTTCGAGTTACCAAAAGAAGTCAAATTACTACATTTGTTTTGCATTAGCTAGTATTTCAACTAGATTCTCTTAATGGTTAAGAAACAATGATGTACTCCGTTGGCTTATGAATAAAATTTCGAGTTATTTTCATTACGACTCCCTTTTAATTCTAAGCATATTCCTCTGTGACTATGATGACTAGACCATTAGGATTAGTTCAAGGACATGGAATAGCCCAAATTCCCTTGCCAAATGGCACCTTGATGACAGAAACTCTTTACGCTCCTAGGGCGAATCGAACCCTATTGAGCCATTCGAGTCAACGAATTCCATGCGAAAACGCATGTAGAGAACGGAAATGAGTTCTTTGCAATACCTTTAGTGATTGCGAATAAATGCGCATCTTAGAGAAACTTATATGTCTCTCTAGTGGACTTTATATCACCACAATTTGAGCTATTAAATCCAATAAAGTTATGAGAGAAGATCTCTTGGATCTAGACATATTTTGGCTTTGTCACGACAGAATGAGTTATCCTAGTCCTGATATGATGATCTACTAAAGTCTTCACACGGACATCCATTCTTTTGAGCGAAACAAAGCACAAATCAAGGGTTGATTGCTAGACTAAGTATGATTGCTGCCGCTGCCTATGGCGCAGCCGCCGTTCACTGTCAGCCTAGGGTTGGCGCAGTCTATATCCATGACGCCATAGATGGCGTCTATCATGGTGATGGGGCCCCAGGTGATGCTGCAATCACCAAACTTTGCTTCTAATAACGTTACAGACGTTCATGCCCAACCAAAATCCTCATTGGTTGCTTCTAAGGAGCTTGTTCTACAAAGCATGTTCCTTTTGAAAATTAGGATCGAGACCATCCTATGCAAAGGATACGAAAATACTCATTCTGTTCTTACATAGGATCCAAGGGATTCTATGGACCTATTCAACCAACTTATAGACGTTTAAATATTTCATGATGTTGGTTGACATGCAAACACGCTGGTCACTTGTTATGTCATTGTCCGCTTGTTATGCTGCTTATACTACTCTCTTAGCACAT
>LYNE01002657.1:30614-44754 GCA_001662545.1 Rosa x damascena
CTATGCTAATTCGTCTACAACCTACTGCCACTTAATCTATCTCTGCGTTACAGCTAGTGACTGGGTACAAATATCTCGTACTTACGCATATTTGAGTGTGCCATTTATGTGCCTATTGGGTCGCCACAACGCACTATGATGGGTCCTCACTGATGAATAGGTAAATACGTTAGATATAAGACTCCAACAATCGTCTGCCACTTAATACCCTTGTTAGGCGATCTCTTTATCGCTAGATTTGCGGATTGTCACTTTGATGAGACAGTCTTCCTGTCGTTAGGGGGAGATAAGAACACAGATGTTTAGAAAGAACGGCATGAATTGTCGTGGTTTGTCATCACTATGTCTCATCTCGATCCCCATTAAAGTGATGAGATTACACATATCTACTGCAAACATGCCTGCAAGGATGAACATCCCTACGAGAGGATGTAACACCACCCTACACGTAGGTAGGCATGACACCAATACCATAGAGAGTGGCACTCTAACATTACAGGCTCTGGCCCTAGCTAGGATCCGTGGGAGGCCCGTGGGTTCAAAGGATACTTTGGCACAATCCAATCCTTTAATCATCGACACTCAAAATCCGTCTCATGAGATGTTCCAGATTAAGGTTATCGTTGGGGGGACGCCTCAATGTCAGAACTTATTTTTGAGAATATAGAGCTCTCTAAACATTACACTAGTGTACATGAGACGTGGGATAAAAACTTCCTCATGATTGATGATGTATTCGCGCATTTGATATCGAACCACGCTCCGTTGATGAATGAATGCCAACGTAGAGAAAATCGGCCTAAATGGAAAGATGCGATCCAGGTAAAGCTGGATTCTTTAACGAAGAGGAAGGTTTTGAGCCAATGATGCCAACACCTCCTGACATAAAACCTATTGACTAATGGGTCTTCATTAGAAAGCATTAGAAAGCTTGATGAGAAAAAGAGATGGTAATCTCGCCTTATGGCTCAAGGCTTCTCTCAAAATGCCCTGGAATCGACTACGATGAGACATATTCTCTCATAATGGATGTCATTGCACTCCACTACCTTATCAGTTTGGCAGCTTCTGAATAACTGAACATACAGCTTACAAATGTGGTCTCTATGTATCTCAATGGGGATCTAGATACGGAATATACATGAAGGTTCCTAGTGAACTTCATTTACTCAAGTCAAGTGGCTCTAGACCACAGAGCGCGTTTACATTGAGGTTGAAACGCTCACTAAGTGACTACTTGATTGGGAAGAGATATGTAAATGCCTGCGCATTTTCATAACAAGTTTCAGATTCTATCGCGGTTCATGTTGGTGACATGATCTTTATTGGAAGCCCTTAAGGAGTTAAGGGAAACCACTAAACACTTAAAATCCAAGTTTGAGATGAAGAACTCGGGAGAACACAATTTTGTCTCGGTTTGAAACTTGAGCACCGTGTTGATGGATGCTTAGGCATTTTGACAAGATTAGGCCTTCAAGCACGTCCATGTTCATCCATAGTCTTGATCCTAAAAATGATCCTCTTCGTCCGAAGGATGATGATGAAGATGTTCTAGAGTCAGAAGTGCCATACATAAGTACAATAGGCGCATTATTATACTTAGCTCAATGTACAAGACCGGACATCTCGTTTGCAGTGAACTTGCTAGCTAGGTATAACTCCACGCCAACGTGATGCCATTGGATTGGTGTAAAAGATATTTTTCGATACTTGAGATGTACGATTGATATGGGCTTGTTCTATCCCTATAGAGAGATGATGGATTTAGACTCATCAGACACCAGGAACGCCGCCAACACTAGCATGCATCCTTTACCCCTATCCAAAAACAACATTGGTGTTTTGGAAGGTTTTGTTGATGCTGAGTATCTCTCTGACCCACAAAGGTTATTCCCAAACTGGTTATGTGTTCATCATGGGTAAGACGACGATACCTTGGAGGTTTACAGAACAGACCTTAGTTGCTACTTCTTGGAACCATGCAGAGATTATTGCTCTTCACGAAGTAGTTCGTGAATGTATGTGGATTGGATCCATAATTATGTATGTTCGAAGCAATTATGGTTTGAAGTCTACCACAGATGAGCCTACAAGCATTTATGAGGATAATGCTGCTTGTATTGGATGAATGAAGTAAGGCTACATCAAAAGCGACAACACCAAGTGTAATAAGCAACAACAGACTCTCCTTAAGATCAGAGTGAACTAGGTTTGATCTGAGGACAGTGTGACAGACTTATTCACTAAGTCATTGCCCAATTCCACTTTCAAGAAACATGTTGATAGCATCGTTTACGGAAGTAATCCGAACTCCTATGACTGTTGTTACGTCCCGAACCTAGAATTAACGATTTACTCACTATTTGGACGGTAATTGTCGAATACTTTCAATTTTTACTTTCTATTGATATTTTAGTGGCCCTAAAAGTTGACTTTTTGTTCGGGTCAAAATTTGAAGAAACGTTCTTCATGAAAGTTGTAGAGGACTTTAAACCGAGCGCGTACATATGTGGTGCGTAAAAATTGGACTTAGTATGTGAGAGTTATGGCCAAAAATGTAGAATTAACTGTTCATGGTAATATATATATATATGGAAATTACTGTTGGTAGATTTCCATTTTCAGAAAATCTACCTAGCCCCCGGTAACTCTCTCTTCTCCTTCCCCGACCCTTCCTCCCTTTTAGCCCGATCCTTTCCCCTTCGATTTCTTCCTCCTCCGGCCGACCTAGGACGTAATCCGGCCACCCCCAAGCTCGGTTCTTTCCCCTTGTCACGTCTGTGGAGGTATTTTTCGGAGATTTGGTCGGAGAAGCTCGATTTGGAGCAGGGAAAGTCACTATAGCAGTTTGCCATTATTGCTGATTTTCGGCGATTCCGGCCACCTCCGGTCACCATATTGGCGTCGAAGGCTCGGTTTTCCACGGAGATCATTTTGCCCCTAGTCTCTAATCAAGATTTGCTGTGTAGAGGCAGAATTGATAACCTAGGGTTCTTGAATTTCTGGGTTATTTTCGCCGGTCGAATTCGACTATTTCCAGGTATAATTTGGGGATGTTGTAGTTTAGAGGATTAATCAGTGTGTTGAGTTGTAGCTATACATGGAATTTGGTAGCCGGTGGTGGAGGTTGGTACCGGCGCGTGTGTGCCACGCGCCGCCACTGTTGGTGGCGCGTGAGACTAGGTTTGCCCAGACTTTGACTTCTGTCGTTGAGATAATTAGTCAATTATACGTTTAGTTCCATAATTGCAGCTTTGGGATAGAATTGGAGAAGAGTGAGTATGGATTTTGATATTTGTTCAAGGGTGGAAATTGATAATTGAATTACGAGGAATCCATCCATCGGATTTCCTCGGTTCGGCCTTTAAGCCCATACATTAAGGGAAAAACATTAGTGAAGAAGATTGGGAGGTTTTGGGCAAATAAAGATAATGTTAGGGTTTGGCTTTATTTATCGTAATTTGGTTTTCCATCCAGTAAATTAAGGGTTTACGAACGTTATATTGTACAGGACGTGAGGAGGATTCCCTCAAGGAGGGTTCGGATCGACGGCAGGCTTAGCCGTACACTGTGAGTCGACTTTTGTTTTCAAATAAGTGATGCATGCATTTATTTATTAAAGCATGTTTTATTTATTTATTTAACGTATTATTTTCCGAGCATAGGAAGTTGATTACAATTTATCTCATGGATTTGCTTTCAATATTGATTCTCATGAAATAATTATGATTTATGTCGATTGTGAGTTTCGGTTATTAAGTTGTTATGCTCGGATTCAAATTTATAATTGATGTTGATTTTCGACGAATTGTTTTCGATGTGATTTCCGGATTTATACTATTTATATTATATTTATATTCGTCGATTTGAGACTTTATTTGCAATCGAGTTTTGTTGGAGTAAATCTCCATGTGTATTTATCGACCTACGATTTTTGGCATTGGGAATGCCTTATTGGTGATCTATTTATCCTTTTAGCGTGTGGGACACGCTGTTGGTTTATACGACTTTTTATGAGTATTACCGGGTACGGTTGGGAATCGTACCCGTGTTTTCTTTATTTGTGGGACATAGGGAAGCCTTAAGGATTATTGGATTTTAATAGTTTTTACCCACCATACCTAGGTCGCTATATTTTATTGCTAGCTAGCCTATTAGTACTCCTCCCTGCTTACTATGTGTTTGTGGGTGAGTAAGAGCCGAGCATGGGATGCTCCAGAGTGTGGGACACTCCGACCCGAGCCTAGGAGGCTCCCTTCTTTCGTATGGTGAAATTTCTTCCTCATATTTTATCATTACTTGACTAGCGGGGCTAGTCCAATTTCTTTTAACCAGCGGGGCTGGTATGTTTTTCATGAGTTTTGAATTTAAGAAATATGTTTTATAAACGTTGCATGCATCGAGATTTTATAATTGAAATTTGTGGGAAAGTATAAACTTTTCTCCCTTTATACTTATTTATTTTGTCCACTCACGCTAACGTTTTTATGTACTTTCCCCCTGGGCCCTTTGGTTTCAATTGCCCAGATCGCAGTGTTGCTGACCGGCTTAGGAGTGGAGGCTAGCACCACCTTTGTCATCTATCCTTAGTAGGTTATTTATTAACCTACTTTATGTATTATATTTCGAGTTTGTTCTTTAGATTGCTCTGATTACTTAAAAAGGGTGGATTTATACATTTGTATAATTATGTGTGTAAGAGAGTTGTATAATATGGGAGGAAGTTTAATGATTTGGTTTGCTGGGTTGTAATTTGTATAAGTGGTTATGTTTATGTGGTTCGATGTTTATACTTGGAAACTTACGGAATGTTACTAGGAAGCAGGGTGGCTTCAAGCATAGAATTTATTATACTTAGAAGTGTTTTCAGCAGGTTTAGGGTTGTCCACTTTTAGGGGAGGTTCTGTTGAATTTTCCCGAAAAGTGGGCCCCGCAGGTCCATCTTGGAGTTAGGAGGGTAATTCCGGGGTGGGTCCTGACAACTGTAGTCATTAGGGAGAGAAGCAGGCATCAGGGGAAGATGTCTACCTGTATGGTCTCGAAATGTGAAGGGTGTGTTGTACTCTTTTTCTTCTTCGACCGAAATTATTTTTATCTCACTGGGTTTTTGTTACTCGACAAGGTTTTTGACTGGATAACGAGAGGAACACCGCGTTTGGGTGACACAAGGGGGAGTGTTTAAGAACACATAGATTGTGTGTCTGGCCCAAACTCTAGTTACTTGTTTGAGTTGTAATATGGTTAGTCTTACAAATATTCTCGGAGATATCTTCGTAGATATCCAAATCATTGTACGATTATGTTTCCTTGTAAGATTCTGATTCTATGCTTGTAATTCACTATATAAAGAGGCCCCTATTATCAACGAAAACACAACCCATTCTCCCAATTCTCCTTGCTATTCTCTGCTTCCCTTTTTCCTAAAACAATATCAAAGTTTGAATAATTAAGACTAATTAGAGATTTTTCAAATAGTGAGAAGGGTCAATTGACTCTAGTGACCCTTCAAGCCCTAGGCTAGCTACACCCTTGTTGGCTTGCTCGCAGCCAAGCAAATCACAGATTGACATTCGAATAAAATAAACCTTAATTTATATAAAACACATCTAAAATGTCATTATAGTAAAATAACAAAATCGAACAAAAGAAAATCATAAAAAAGAGAAAAGAATCATAAAAAAAAAAAGAAAAAAAAAGGGTTAGAAACACAATTTCAATCCAAAAATTATTGCATGTAGTTTCTTAACTTTCATTCTCTTTAGTCGCTGAAATTTGAGACCAAAACACATCAAATTTTTTGTTATTACTTTAGACACCGCACTAGTACTTGTGTATTAACTAATAAGAGATGTGTAGATAAAATTACTCAATAATATTTAACCAAACAAGGAAATGAGTACACTGGTTTGATACTTAAACTGTGGGCAATAGCACAGATAGTATCTGATGAGATCAATGAATCAGATGTCTTGTCCGACCTAGAGTTTAGCCAGACATAAAATCTGAATTTACTTAAACAATATCAAATTTTTTTGTCATCGCACGGGTATTGACGCTAATGTGTATTAAGAGACTAAAAGACGTGTTACGTGTAGATAAAATTACTCGAGTCTCAATAATGTTCTACATATCCTGTTAGAAAAATACTCCACCTTTAGTCTCTACAAAACAGTGAAATGAGTACACTGGTTTAATAGTTAAACAGTGGGCACAATTTTTAGTACTTGATGAGATCAGTGAGACAGGCGTGTTGTCCAACCAGAATGTAACGAAGAAGATTATTGTAACAGAACACACTGTCATTTCGTCATCTAGTGCTGCTGCGTTTATAAGACCTGTGACTGGCACTTTATATATAGCGTGTAAAGTCTGAATCAGAGGACAGATCATCAGCATATCATATATGATGGGGAAGCAAACAGAAGGTGGGTTCAAGTTGGAGCAGAGGCACGGCAAGGCTCGGGTCAGGGTCGCCCGGGTTTGGCGGAACAATCCCGACGGACGACATGTCATCGTCGAATGGTGCGTCAGCATCAGCCTCCTCTCTGATTGCCTCACCGCTTATACCCGCGGCGACAACTCCGATATCGTCGCCACTGACACCATGAAGAACACTGTGAGTGACGACCCTTCTCCATCCGTGTCTTGGATTCATTTGGCGTTGGTTTGATTGTGAAAGTTGGATCGAAAATGGAAACTGAGGTGATCGTGTGAAGAATTTTGGGTTTGGGATTTGATTTGGGTTTGCGTTACAGGTGTATGCCAAGGCGAAGGAATGTGTGGAACAAGTTTCGGTGGAAGATTTCGCAGTTCTACTTGCGAAACACTTCACATCTCTTTACCAGCAGGTGAGTACTTCCGATTTTTCTGTCTTATGTTTTTCAACTTTTTCATGTTGTTTTGGGTTATATTGTTGGCTCTTACTTTGTTGGAGGACAATCTTTTACTATCGAGTCAAATATGTTGGAGCTTTGGTTAGGATCATTGCCTTTAACCGGGTTATATGCTAGTCATATGGGTTATATTTCTCTTGATAAATGTATGTATTAGAATCTGTTTATCTTACTTGTTCCCTGTCTCTTGGTCCTCTGTTTTATACTCTTAACTAGTCTTTCTTTGGTTAATACTGTTATAGCCTTACATGTGCACCTGATCGTTCATCTTGTCTATGTCTATTCCTAAACCTGATTCATTGTCACTAATAGATGAACTCAAACTATTTATTCAATGCATTTATTTATCTCAAATATTTTTTGGTTTCTAGTGCTATATAATTGGGTTTTCATCTGTGAGTCTAATCCTAAAGGCATCATTCTGATGGCTCTTGATTAATCTTTGATTTGTTGGTCTTTGTATTTTAAATTTGGTTAATTTTCTCAAATGTTGGCACACGCGCACCCACTCACCCTCACTTAAGCACAGAGTCTCACACTTTGTATACTGCCTAGGGAGCGTTGCAGCAGCTCCTTATGGAGTTGTTCTTTCTATTGATGTACTGAGAGAGTAAAATGTTCTCTTCTTTCTTAAAACCAAAGAACTGGAGAAAATTTTGGTGCTTGTTACAACTTTTAAACTTAATTAGAGTAGTTTCCTACTGTTACAGTGAAAGATTTATTCCACTTGAAATGTGTGGTGCTTTAATCTGGATTGAAGTTTCAAATCAAGGTGTGGTAACTCCGTTGCACTGGGTAGCTAATCTAAGATAGGATATTCTGTTCTCTCTTTGGATCAGCCATTATTTCCATGTTTTATGTTATGCAATAATAAATGACACTGTGTGCTTCTTTAGCTGATAAAGCTTATGCAATATGTAGTCATTCTTGATGTAATGGATAGTGTTATTAGTTTATTTCTATTGATTAGTTGAATACTTTGTAGTCAGAATTCGATTTCTTATTGTAACTAATATTGCATTAGTTTGTCAAAGAAATCTCATTCTTGTTCTAATTTTTGCAGGTCACCTGTGCCATTGTAAACATTGTCGAGAAGCCATGGGAGCGTGTATCTGTAGATGGTGAAACACATGAACATGGTTAGTTTATTTACTCTTGGATATAAGTGGCCAGTGGGGAAACAAGAGAACAATTGTATATCATATCTAATCACTTCCAGGTGTTATGACTTCCAAACCAAACACTTCGGAATTGATAATTCAAGGAACCTTAATTTCATAACACTTACATTGACATAATCCAGTTTATTTTCTGTTTATCATGTAAAAGTTGGTATTCAGAAAGTTGCTTCCCATCATTTTCTGGAATGAATAGGAAACCTTGTCTTCAACCAATAAGTGGTTTGCATCCTGAGATGATTCTTATTACCCTATTGGTGGTCCCACTCGTTTCTTATTATGTACTGCAAAATTTTTTTATGTCTTATTGTGATTACTCTGATGGGGCCTTTGTCCTTTATGGACACTGGAAGCTCTCCATCATTTCCTGTTAGCACAAAAATTAAGTAATGGAGATCTGAGCCTCCAGGTATTTGTAACTCTACAGATTTTAGCATATTAAACTAAAGAAAACATATATTGTGTTGCCTCAAAAAATAGTTTAACTTTGAAATTAAACAGTGATAGTTCATAGTTACTTGGCTGCAATTTGTTGTCATTTTTTAATTTTATTTCTAGACCTAAATTTATTAGTATCATCTCATTCGAGTGAGTTATTGTAATCTTTGTTTTTCGGAATTGACATTGATAAAGTGCGTGTTATGTTTTCTTTAGATTTTTCTGATGCAGCCTAGCCCTAGGTATGAGTCCTAGAACCCTACTGGTGAGATGCTAGTACTTTATCATCTTGGTTCTTCTCACAAACCATACAGTTCTAATCAGTTCAGCAAATAAAGCCCTAGAATCTACAAAGGAAGGCTTCCTTTAGATTTCTTCTATTTGTCCTGTGGTCCTGCCTCATGGTAAAAAGATGAAAAAAAATAAAAAAAAAATAAAAAAGATGGTCAAGAAATGAAATATTGGATGACTTGTCCATGTCTTGTAGTCTCAACCACAAATGTGATTATGCCAGCTTTCTACTTTTCTAAAGTTGAATAAAAGCCAGAAAAATAAAAATTGAGTAGTATTCCTTATATTTCCATATATTTTGCAACTATTCCAAAATACTTGACCTCCAGTCTAGAAGCGGAGTACCTGTTTTTATTTAATATTTGTTTTTTGTTAAAAGGTTTCAAATTAGGATCGGAGAGGCACACAACAGAAGTAATTTTAGAGAAGTCTGGTACATTAAGGATGACTTCTGGTATTGAAGGATTGGCTGTACTGAAGACAACAAAGGTAATATTTATGTTTCAAAGGCAAAAAGGGTAAGGTGTGAGTTCATATTATAATTAATTACATAGTGCATTTCTTTGTATATCATATATTGTAATCATAATTGAAAGGGTGAGACCCCCCGAGGTTTAGCGCGTTTTCACAAAGCACCCAGCATTTTCAAAATTTAAGCAAACTCCCATAGGGTTTCAAAATGGTTACACTAAACCCCTTCATGTGGCAATTCAATGAACGGAGCAGAATTAATGAAAATTTTAAGATGCCCTTTAGTGCAGTAGTGTTTAGGTTATTGATGTATGTCTTTCAGTTTCTGTGATGTCCTCTCTGTTCCAGTTTCACCAGTACTAGTCTGAGCTTCAGCTCTCTGAACTACTTCTAAGAAAGGGACCGATACTATCTACTGTATACTCACTAAAGTCCAAACTGCAAGTTTGTGGGATTTCAATAACGACACAACACTTGGTATCAGTGGGTTTTATTGAAGGTTCATACTCCCACAGAAAAGATCATTCGCTGATTCTCTCTTTGCAACAAACTGCACCACACCATTATAATCTATTTCATCACCCACGCTAATAACATTTAGACATCCGAGCAAACAGGCCCAAAAAGAAGTCACCAAAAGGAACATCATTATGTGCAAGGATACGGATATTATTAGTCTTCCTTTACCCTTGAACATGCCCCGAAGAATTAGATTCATGATCCTCAACACCCATCTTCTCCATCACTGCCTTAAGGTTTATTTTTTTATAATTTTTTTATCATAACTGAACCAAACAAAAGGTGCTTCTTCTCTGGAGCTTTGCAATTATTTTTCTTGTTCATGGCTGCTACTTGTATAGTTGAATCCTCTCCTGTATTGAACAATATCTTTTTCACACTTCCACCAAGCATTGTAATCCCATCTTTCAAGGAGGTTAGAGGGAGACCCAAAATGACACGGGCAGGACTGATTAAAGGATATGCTCACAGGAGATTTAATCCGTATGGTTCTCATTGAACAGTAGTGTTGCCTCAATAGTTTAGCCATAAAAAGGTCTAAGTGCAGATGTGTTGCTGTCTACAGGAATAGTTTGCCTTTATGCTCTTTGAATCTGCCCTTGTGGAAAGAGACTACTATGATGTCATCAACAAATAGTCTGCACTATCAAGCTCAACTATTATCAATGTAAACGATATGGTTTTGATTATTTTGGGGGAAGTTATTAGGTTTTTGATATGGTTTTGATTAACTGATCCTCACTTTATACTGGCGTATATGCATATGTTTGGTTTTATTTTACTGCTGCTTATTATACTTGTTGGCTCAAAATTCTAAATTGGGTCTATGTTAACAGTCAGGTTTTGAGGGGTTTATTAGGGACAAATACACAGCTCTTCCTGACACGCGAGAGAGGATTCTGGCTACAGAAATCACTGCATCATGGAGGTATGCATTTTTTCTTTCTAGCAACTCGATATAGTGGGTGTTAAGTAGGTTCTGAAAGACCTTCTGTTACTCTTGATTTCCTCTGTACAATAGTTTTCAAAGCCATCATTTTCTGAGATCAATTGAATGCAGGTATCTATATGAATCTATTTTTAGCATCCCTCAAAAGCCACTGTACTTCACAGAAAGATACTTGAATGTGAAAAAAGTTCTGACCGACACTTTCTATGGTCCTCCAAAAGAAGGAATATACAGCCCGTCTGTGCAAAGCACTCTTTATGACATGGCAAAGACTGTACTCAAAAGGTCTCTCTCCTCAAACAAATCTAACAAAAGCATGCATGCTTGCCTCTATACATGTTCCATTTTGGTGAATTAAAGTAACTATTAATGTTCATGTCTTCAGTTTTCCCGACATAGCAGCTGTTCAACTGAAAATGCCAAATCTCCATTTCTTACCTGTTAACCTCTCAAACAAGGATGGTACTATAGTCAAGGTAAGGCTCTTTCTTTGCATGTATATCCCCCAAGTTGTGGAACCAGTCATTCAGTATGTCAAACAACTATTAACCAATTGATTGATTTTCATTTCTGTTTGTTTTTATATTATATGTTTATCTCCTTGTTTGAACTTGTATGATGATGAGGAAACAATTGTTAACTAGCTGCTTCATGCTGAAAAAAAAAAATAATAATAATAATTCCCTGTAAAGCAGAGTCTTGATAGGAAGCTGACTAGCATGCTTTGACAATAACTGTGATTTAATAAGCGATGATAATTGTAATGATAACCCCAATCTGGATTGGTTGAAAATCACGAATGGGGCCATTTTTAAACCTAGGAATTTAGTTTATTGGAGATCTGGGTGAAATAGAAAGCCCAAGTTTAATAGCAAAGACTGTTTGCTGTGGTGTTATATGTTGATTTATATGACGACGAGATATACTTTTATTTTGGTTACAATTTAATGACAGTTCTACCGGCTCATGAAAGCTTTGCTTCTTTGTTTATTTTTGGCAGTTTGAAGATGATGTTTACGTACCAACAGATGAACCACATGGATCAATCCAAGCTACCCTAAGCCGTTTATGGTCAAAGATGTAGTGGCCGATCCTTTGTTTGAACTTTGAAGCTCTGAATTTCATCTTGCTTTATGCAACTCCTCAACTGTCAATTCTGGCAGTCTGCAAATATTTCCCAATAATAAATTATATCTTGTAGTGTGGAATTTGCAGTGTAAATAGAACTGAAAGTTGAAACATAATAAACAGTTTTATCTGTACTTATTTCATCATTTTCTTTCGCCTTTTTTTGTTTGGACAGGGAATGGTTGTATTTTTGTTGTTTATTCCATATATAGTTACCTATCCACATGGGGTCATGACAGAAATAGTCACTAACTGAATAACTTCACTCGCACAGGTGCTAACAAATGTAAAATAAAAAAAATAAAAAAGTAGTTACAAATGGCAACTAACAATTGCGATGCTTCTAGTTCAATTAAGGACTAAAATATTCAAGATACCCTCGATATTTCTTCAAAATTTCTATTTTTTACAAGCATCGATATTAATTTTATCATCTTTCTGATATGTTATTTTTAATATATTTTTAACTGATCATACAACTTTTATCTAAAATTTGGTAAAATTTTCATTGATATTTTATATTTCGAAATTTCTATTTTTTTGAACTATCGATATTTTCATGATTTTCGATATTTTAGTCATTGAGTTCAATTGTGCAGCTAGACTCCGTTTGGAAAGTTTTGGGGAAATTGAAAATTTTGGCTGGAGCCAGTGTTCATATGGCGTGCTTTGTATGCTATACAACCTTTGTGCTACAACTATACATCATAGACATCTTCTCTTGTCTTTGATCTGTTCACAGTGTGGCTTTACCGAAAATACAATACAAGCTCTTTGGTCTTGTGCAATGGCCAAGGAATGTTGGTCGCTTGCTTCTTTTCGAACTGTTGCGGATGATTGGAAGCAAGAAACTTTTACTGAATTATTCAAATATGTCATACGAATTCTTCAAATGAGTGAGATAATTTTTATTGTCTCAAACTCTCAATGTGTCCTCGAATTTTTTTTCTTTTTCTTTTTCTTCCTCTTATACGAAAAGACTGTAATAGGTTGTGGCGCATAAGGTGAGGCCTTATTCTCCCTTTCTATAATCAAATGGGAATGGCGTGGTGGATGTCATTACTGGTCGGAGAGGAATGTGTGTGGGACACAAGAATGAATGAGGTGGATTTTTGTTGGTTGTTTCAAAAGCAATGTATGGTGCATTTAGTGTCAATGCTAGAGCTTTGTGCGGTATCTTTGGACATTCAAACCATTAAACAAGCAGGCTTTCAATTAGCACACACAAAGTTGGGAACTAAAAGTTTTGGGAGTCGTTTATGGCTCGGGTACCACCCAAACTGATTGGTGTGTAGAAGGAGTGATGGTAGAAGAAGTGAGGTTGTTATTTTGCATCCTCAGAGAAGCAAATTTCACAGCTCATTGTCACGCTAAAGCAGAACACTCCCTCAATTCCTGGATCGGCAGATTTCCTAGTACAACGGCGAAAGCTCTCAACTTCTGTCATCTGGGAGGGTTTCTGTTTAGTTTGTTGGGCTGATGTTCGTTCATGCAGTTGTGGGTGAGGGTGGAGGACATGATCGACTTCAGAGCTACCCTTGGTCATATAGCCTCTCAAGTGGATCCGCCTCTGCATCCATCCTTTTTGAATGCATGCCTCTCATAGAGATGACGCAGTCGTAGTCGCTTATGTCATCCATCAATTGCTGAAGGCTACTGCTACAGAACTACCTCCCTCCCCGGCCAGACTTAAGCTTTACTTCCTTTTGCATGCATGCCTTTTATTCTGAATTCTTCTTCCTCCTATTAACCAAAAATGAGTAGCTAGCCTTTTAACCCAATTTTGGTTAGACGTGCTTCAATAGTTTCTAATAAGTGAGCAACATTTGGATAAGTGATTTGTTCTTGATTTAGTTCAGTGGATCCTCCAAATCTTCAACAGCTGGTGCAGATCTTCATTCTCCTTCTTTGTCCTGTTGAATTTTCTAGTAAACTTTTACATTTTCTAAACTAATAACTATTTTTTGGGTCGAGTTCTAAACTGATAATTAGGTGTTCTCTTACCTTTATTCCACACACACGTGTGATTAGCAATTTGCTACATTGATTGTTCTCTTAATAGTTTTAGTTTTCTTAATTATAGGCTATAGTAAAACTGTCATAGTAAAACTTTTTGTATCATACATAAAGATTGTTATGACCTTTCAGATTGCTAAGCTACTGTAACACCAGTAGTCGATACTTGATCATTAATCGGGATGATCATCAGATTTCCTTAATTAAAACTGCATTTCTAAAAGAGTCACCACTTCCCCAATTGCAAGTGACAATGG
>LYNE01002659.1:9760-32667 GCA_001662545.1 Rosa x damascena
TTGTGTAATATATAACTCTATGGAGCGAGTGTATATTAACTTTAAGGGTTCAGTGCATCAATATATGTGTAAGTTAAAGGGAAAAAGATTTAAGGTATTTTGTATTGATGACTGGACATTCACGCATATATAATTATGGGGTTATATATATCGATTTTCTTGTGTGTAAAATCAGGGGCGTGACAGTATCATTCTAGTGTTTGGCCACGTATTTTCTCGGACTCAAAACTATAACGAAGTACCTAGAGCATTCTGGGGGTTTTGTGCTTAAATTAACTAGCTTTGAGCAAGATCGTGTATAATGGCCTTTTCTGGAAGCGTCCTATATATGATATGGTGAACTTGTGATGGGTGGTGCATCGTGCATGTACAATTTCGTATTGGTTTATATTGGACAGTAATATGCGGGAAAAGAAGGACAAAGGCTTTTGGGCCAGGGAGATTCGATTTCACATGCATTACGCGTGTGGAGAGTATATCATTTTCTATCGATCGCATGCAGAGGCGAGAGGGAATATTTATGGCATCAGTTAATTTGTTGCGGGAGCACCTAGCATTAGCGAGTTGCTCTTTGCGCATGGCTCATTTGTTTTCTTCAAAGCGGAAGCGGGAGAATGTATTGCTTTGAAGGCGAAGAATTGATGGTGCGAAGGGTGAGGAAACAAAACTTCATTCATTGGTTGGCGGGGAAGAAGTTATGCAGGCCGAAGTCGGAAGGAGGTCGGGGTTTTAGACATGAAGCCAAATTGAAAGCCTTCACTTGCAAAGCAGGGGTGGAGGCTGATTGAGGGACCTGATTCTTTGACTGCAAGGATCCTTAAGGCACCTACGTACCCAAAGAAGGTTTTCATGCAAAGCCTCTGTGGAACAGGAAACTGGCAGCTGTTCTTACACTTCTGGCTCTTTTTTCTGTCTTCTTTTTGTGGGACAAGCTATGATACTGTGATGTTTATCATACATTCAATTTACATCTATTTAAACAAAAATTACAATTTCTATGAATCAAAAATACAATATTGAGAACAAAAATATCATACTCATTTACATTATTTATATATAATTAAACAAAAATTATAATATTGACAATAAATTTGTTCAAAAACTTGTAACAAGGTCGTAAGTGGTGTAATTACCATCAATAGAACTAAGTTATTTAAAATAGGACTCAACATTACCACTTTGACAACAAATTTATTGTCACTTTTATAAATGTGTGTATGACATACATGTATCATGTATGTATTATAGAATTTTCCTCTTTTTGTTGCCCAAAACAAAGTTCAAATATTTTCTTCTTTTGTACTGCCTGGAGACTAGAGATACAATTAGCCCTAACCACTATTTAACCACTTTTCTGATATATTGACCAACTAAACCCAGATCCACACAGAGAAAACAGGTGATCGACTGGATAATAAAATAATGGAAGTGACTATTAAAGCAATGAAGCAAACAATAGAATAATAGAAAGTATCTATGATGCGAAGAAGTAGCAGGTTTTCCTTAAAAGTAGAATATGATGAGTGCACTACATACGATTGATTATAGTGTGTGCCCTGCAAACATTTCGTCTCTGTTCAACCGCCCACCCCAAGTCATACTCGGGGCCGGCCCTGGTGCTAAAGCGAGGTCTATCGTCTATGTCGCGCTCAGTTATTATTTGGGAAGATCCTTGGCTCCCTCTCCTACACTGCTTTTAAACCCTTTTCTTGGCCTGTGGAAGGAGCAGGAGTGGACTGTTGACGCGCTTATAGACCCGGTTTCACAAAGTTGACTACTGGGCATTGTGCACTGACGAAGAAGTTGATCTCATTTCGAGAAATCCCTCGAGTTGGTTTGGCATTTTGAGAAGATCCAAGTTTTGGAGCCGCGTGGACTAGTTGACTAGACATGCAGGTTGCCAGGGGGGTGCCAAAACAGCTAGTGCATCATGAATTATTGGCGTTGACATCAATAACAGCAAGTTTGAGATAGGTAAGTTTCAAGTTCTTCCACAATCCACATCATAACCTTATACGGTAAATGGTGATTGTCAATTTCTGTATGCCTGTTCGATGGTGAGAAGGGCTCTGATTGTCCATGATTTTCAAGAAAGCTAGTGTGACCTCGAGTGAAAGGAAAAACTTGACTCCTACTTTTATGCTTGAAGGGAATGAGGAATGAAGTGTATAGGAAATCTAACTCCACCGGTAATGGGCAGTCAGAGTAGGCAGTGTTCATAGTAACCAAAAATGAGTTGAGGTCACGGGGTATTATCCCCGCAAAAGTAATACACAGTCACAGACCAAATATTTTGAAGCACATTCAGTTTGCCTCTTGTGCCTGCACCTGCGAATGTCTTTTGGCTATGGAGGTACAAGTTTTGATCAACTTGGTGTGTTGGCATTCCATACAAAACAGAAAAGTATCTTTGGGGTTGATGAGTTTAATATCTTTTATTTATTTGAAGATATTTTTCTGTGTGTAAAAGTATGTTATTGATTTCCTAAGTATTTTAGGATTTGGTGTTCTTAATTGTTTATATTTTCTTTAACACAAAAAGATTTGTTGGATTTCTTATATGAAAGTTTCTTTCCTAATTAAAGGGGAATTAGGGTAGAATCTTGGGTATTGAGTTTTTGCCGTCGGTCAATTATATATTCACAAAGATACATGGTCAGAAGTCAAGTCCCTTGAAAATGCAATAATATTGTTAGGTGTCTTGCATGCTTGCTTGTAATTGAGTCTTCACTAGAGTCAAAACACTTGGTCCATGTTTAAGTATTTTTTATCATTGTTTCATATGCATAACTTCTCTTGAGATCAGTGGAGGAGCTGTGAAGAAAGAAGAGCAATGTTTGGTGATCGTTCAAGTGAAGGAGTTCAAAAAGGAAGACAAACCTTGTGTTAATCTTTGTAGCTGAGCTAGTGCTATTCAAGGTTGTAAAAGAACATATATTTCATAATAAGATGATTCTTATTTTGCGTTCTCAAGAGTAAGAGCCCCGCAGTGTTTTTAATCTCATATTTGAGGTTTTCACTATGTAACCAAAATCTGGTGTTGTATTTGTTAATTTTGGTTTCTGCTGCCCAATAAGGATTGATCCGTGCACTGCAATCCCCATTTTCCAAAAAAACACATTCTGTCCTTGTATTTTCACTTGGCATCAGAGCAGGTTCTAAAGCTTTTTAGTTGATCCGTGGTCAAGGATGGAATGTGAATATAACAGAGCCTCTAGTTCTATAAATTGCCCGCCTTTGTTTGATGGTGAAGATTACTCACAATGGGAGATCATGCTAAGGGCATTCCTTTACTCTCAGGATGAAAATTTGTGGAATATAATTGAGACTGGATGGGAACACCCAACCAAGGCAGAAGACTCAAAGAAAGTAGAAGGGACATCTGCAAGAGTTCTTAAGCCTAGGAAGGAATGGACAGAAGAGGAGGCTCGAAATAGAAGTTGTGATTTCAAGGCACGGAATTCCTTATACACAGCTTTATCCAAGAAGAAGAGGGTGAGAATCAGCCACTGTGACACGGCAAAACAAGCATGGGATCTTCTTGAGGTCACTTATGAAGGCAACAAAAAGGTTAGAGACCAGAAACTTCAGAGACTAGTCTTAGAGTTTGAAAACATGCAAATGGGGGAGGATGAATCAATAGATGACTTTCATGCTCGTCTTATGAACGTGACAAGTCATTGTCATAGTCTTGGTGATCCTTTTGAAGAGCATCGGATTGTCAAGAAAATTCTTAGGTCTCTTTCATCAAAGTTTCAATCCAAACAGACAGCTATAGAGGAGGCTCAAGACCTGGACACCTATTCTCTTGACGAACTTATAGGTAATCTCAAAACCTTTGAGATGAGGATCAAGCCCGAGAAAAAGGTAAAAAATATTGCTTTCTCTTCTGTTAAAAAGAAAGATGATGTTGATTAGGGCTGGGCACGGGCCGAGCCCCACATAATTTTTGCAAGGCCCAGGATCGGACAAGAAAAAATGGGCCGGGCCCAAAACAAAGGTATGTTCGATCGAGGCCCGCATAGGGACTGGCCCGTAGAATTTTGGGCCCAAAATTCGGGCTTTCGGGCCCAAAACATCATTTTGAGTTATATATATATATATATATTTTTTTTTTCCTTCTAGTTTTTCCAGTTTCATCAGTTCATTTTGATGAATCAAGTTTTTCCTCCATCATTGAATCAGTGTTCCAGATTTGATCGTCAAATAGGAAGAGCAACAAATTAGACGACAAAACAACATGCAAGAACACAACAAGATGATGAGAGAAGAAAACCCAGATGAGAAATTGATGATGCTAGGAACTGATCTTGAATTGATGAAACTTTTTGCAGGTAAAAGCATAACCTATGCGAGGAAAGGTAGTCGGAGAGATCGAGGAGAAGAAGAAAAAGAAAAGAAAAAAAATTCTTAAGAAGGAGATGAGATCTAGGTGATGCTGAAATGGCTTTAATGAAGAGAAGGGAGTCAATTTGGTGGCAGGTTCCATGGATTTGCAGAAAAATGTAGAAGTGGGGAGGGGAGGGGAGGGGGGTGAGAGAGAGAGAGATATGCGACTGCTGTGTTAGTGTGAATGGGAGGGGAAAAGATAAGCCTTAGAGCACAAATTACATGTGAGGGAGTGTATGGTAAAAGTGTGGACATGTCTAATTAATATAAGACACTTGTCTATTTATCCATATTTTGGGCCCTATGGGCTTTTGTTTATAAAAATTACTGGGCACGGGCCCGAACCGTTTTTTATATGTCTTGGCCCAAACATGGACCGTTTCTCATAAAAATTTATAGGGCCCGGACTGTACGGGCCGGTCCAAGGGTGGCCGGATTGGGCTTGCGGGCTAAAATGCCCAGCCCTATTGTTGATGATGATTATGTGGATTTATCGTTGTTGACAAAAGAGTTAAAAAAATTTCTGAAAAACAAAAACTCCTTTGGAAACTCTTCAAAAAATTTTCCTAACAAAACTAAATGCTTTGAGTGTGGTGGAATTGGACATCTTGCTGCCGATTGTGGCAACAAGAAGTATAATTCACATGGTAACGAGGCTTTAAAGACCACATGGAGTGATAGTGATGAAGGGTCTCAATCAGATGGTGAAGAGGTAAATCTTGCTCTTACTTCCGCTCTTAATATTGATTTATCTGATGATTCTGACTTGGAAGATGATACTCTTGATGAAGAAACAAATGAAAAGTGTAAGCAATTGTATAATGCTTCAAAAATTGTTCTTCGAAAAAATTACAAACTTGAAAAAGAAGTTGAATCATTGAGAATGGAAAAAGAAAAGATTGAGCAAAAATTTGAAACTTCTTTAAAAGAATGGGATGAAGAACACACTGACCTTGTTTGTAAGATTAAAGTTTTGCAGGGTGATGTCAAGTCTAAGGATTGGGACAAGGAACATGATGATCTTATTAACAAAATTAAAGTTTTGCAGGTTGAAGTCAAGGCTCAGTCCACTCTAAATGTTTCACTAACCCTTAAAAATGAGAAATTACAGGATGAGCTACTCAAAGTCAAGGAAAGCGTCAACAAGTTCTCTATAGGGTCTGAAAAGGTCTCCAAGATGATGGGGTTTGGTAAAACTCATGGCAACAAAGAAGGGTTAGGTTATAAAGGTGAGTCTTGCAAGCCTTTAACCTTTGTTAAAGGTGTGGAATGTGAAAGTTCATTGGATCAGTCATAAGCTTCAAATAACAATGATTCTGGTCCCAAGTTGCCCAAAAGATCAGAGACAAATTTAGCCCTTCAAACCCATCAAAAAGGTGCTCAGGTAAGTTCTGACAAGCACACCTCTGTGCGTCAGCCCAGGTATATTCACAACTCCAAAAACTTCATTCCTACTTGTCATTATTGCAGAAAATTGGGACACATACGTCCTAGGTGTAATATACTTCGTAGGGTCACTCAAAATCAGAGGAAAGCATAAAAAATTAGCCCAACTGCATTGCTGCAAGTTGAGTTGAAAGAGCATCTGAAGTTGATCAACAGGATTGCAGAGCGCATTGCAATCCCCAAAGAGTAGAATTTGAAGCAGAAGCAAATCTGGATTAAAAAATGTTCAAATAATCATTTTTCTGCTCATACGGATAATCTTGATAATATGCTTGAGCTTGCTTTTGTTCCTGCTGAACATAAATTGGTTGATTCGTCTACCAAGCCCTTAAACACAGCTCGATTTGAATCACTTAGAAGCACCATTGGTGGATGCTTTAAGTATTGATACTCTCACTTCGCTTGATCTATTTTGCATGCATTCATGTTGTATGTCTTCATGATAGTATAGGTGCATTGTCTTTACGTTTCTGCATTGTTAGATTCAGTTTCTGGAAATTCAGGATTGAAATGGTGGTTTGTATCTCCGAGTGTCTGACATATTATTTTGAACTTAGATTGACAAGGGCCGTACTCTTTTCCTTAAATCTGTGTGCAATGAGGTGCCTAGCACGTTTTGAATTTGCTCTTGCATCACTCTGTAATTGTGAGCTTGAACAACATATTCTCTATCACCTTGAATCCTCACATGCACACATACTTTACGTGGTGGTAAGTCATATTTGTTGGTTGGCCTATTCTCAATACTCTTGTACTGAATATTTCCTTATTTTTTGTTGCTCCTTGAAAAAAAAAGATAAAAAAAAGAAGAATGATTTATGGAGCATGGCCAGGCTATTCCCAAAGTAAACAGGCCTCGGTCGTGACAAACGATATGAGGATTGGGCAGAAACGGGAATAGTTTGGTCACCCCGGTGGATTGTGAAACTATTGACTCGAGTATATGTGCTCTTTGGGATGTCCTTGTTACATCTAGTACCCTAAAGTCATCTGACTTGGGAGCTGCTAGCATAAAACTCGTTACATGGGTCGAAAGGCAAAAATGTTACTTTGTGTGAAAGGCAAAAAGAAAAAATTCAAAATCATGCCCACATGGTGTTATAAGGGGAATAAAGATTATGTGCTTCAAATTGGTTCGTATGTGAGTTTTGCTTTTCAGGTTTCCACAAATATTACACACCCCATCTTGAGATATGTTCACTCTTCACAACAAGAGGTATAGAATACTCGATCACCCTCTATCTTACCTTGTGATTGTCGGAATCAATTCACTCGTGTGAACTTATTTTGTTGTACTCTTGTTTATGGTTGAGTGGTATTGCTCTTGTTGGAAATGCTATGCGAATTAAATCTGTTCTTAGCATTTGGATACAACCCACTCATTGTGTGTTTGCATTTCATTCTTGCATCTCTCATCACATGATCACACTTAGGGGGAGTATTAATACTTGAACTATCCCATCTATTTGTGATCCTCATTCTACCTTGCTTCCACTACATAAGTTACCTTTGTCATTCCTATTCAAAAAGGGGGAGAAAGTAGATTCATAACTGTGATAACATTATTCTATCTTATCTTATGCATTTTAACCAATGTGTGAGAAATGTTTCAAGAATGAATGGATGAAGAGTTGTGATGTTCCTCCTGTACTTGTTGAGGGGAAGAGTTTGTCCTAATTTATGTTTTGTATAGGAATGCCAAATGGGGAGATTGTAGGTACAAGTTTTGATCAACTTGGAGTGTTGGCATTCCATACAAAACGGAAAAGTATCTTTGGGGTTAATGAGTTTAATATCTTTTATTTATTTGAAGATATTTTTCTGTGTGTAAAAGTGTGTTATTGATTTCCTAAGTATTTTAGGATTTGGTGTCCTTAATTGTTGGATTAAATATTGTTTACTCCCTATACTTATAGGTTTCATCGTTTCAGTCTCTGACCTTCGAATTTCACCTAAAAAGTCCATGAACTCTCAATTTCCTCCCAATTGGTCCCTGCCGTCAAAATTTTCTGTTAAAGTTGCTAAAATGTCTATTATGCCCTCACTTAATTTTTTTTCTCTCTCTTTTATTTCTTTTTGTTCATTTCACCTCTTGAAGGTCTGTGGATTGGAACCATCTTGATGAGGAGATGAACAGAAGGAGCTGAGAGAGCCGAAAGAAGAAGAGGTAAAAAGAAAAAAAAAGAAAGAGGAAGTGATTTTTTTTTTTAATTTTTTTTTAAAAGTAATTGAGGGTATAATAGACTTTTTAGGGGAAGATAACGGAGTTTTTGACGGATGCTTGACGGCAGGGACTAATTGGGAGGAAATTGGGAGTTCATGGACTGAAACGATGAAACCCTATAAGTGGAGTAAATAGTATTTAACCCTTAATTGTTTATATTTTCTTTAACACAAAAAGATTTGTTGGATTTCTTATATGGAAAGTTTCTTTCCTAATTAAAGGGGAATTAGGGTAGAATCTTGGGTATTGAGTTTTTGCCGTCGATCAATTATATATTCACAAAGATACATGGTCAGAAGTCAAGTCCCTTGAAAACGCAAGAATATTGTTAGGTGTCTTGCATGCTTGCTTGTAATTGAGTCTTCACTAGAGTCAAAACACTTGGTCCATGTTTAAGTGTTTTTGATCATTGTTTCATATGCATAACTTCTCTTGAGATCAGTGGAGGAGCTGTGAAGAAAGAAGAGCGATGTTTGGTGATCGTTCAAGTGAAGGAGTTCAAAAAGGAAGAAAAACTTTGTGTTAATCTTTGTAGCCGAGCTAGTGCTATTCAAGGTTGTAAAAGAACATATATTTCATAATAAGATGATTCTTATTTTGGGTTCTCAAGAGTAAGAGCCCCGCAGTGTTTTTAATCTCATATTTGAGGTTTTCACTATGTAACCAAAATCTGGTGTTGTATTTGTTAATTTTGGTTTCTGCTGCCCAATAAGGATTGATCCGTGCACTGCAATCCCCATTTTCCAGAAAAACACATTCTGTCCTTATATTTTCAGGCTACTCTTGGCTACTCATCAGTGGATCTTCAGCTTCTGTTATTGATGTCTCATCTTATGTGGCTAGTAGTTTCTCACGTTCATTTGGCAATGTCCTAGCTAGTGAATATTTTAAGAATGCATGTCTTAGCTAGTGAATATTTTAAGTTTACACGTATTGTTTCCAGCAAATAACGTCAGAGTTACTTTGTGAATCCAAAAGGACCATAAGAAGCCAATTCAACAAGTCCTAGTTGATCTCACAGATGGTGGTATTGACTACAGTTTTGAGTGCATTGTATAAGTTTTTTTTTAACTGAATGTATGCATATGTTAATTGTACTCAATGTAAGAACACATATTTACCTGGAGCTGCAGCAATTGTTGAAGAATACAAATTGAACTTGAGAGCTGATGCACTTGGTTGGTTCTCCTCTGAGCTATCCTTTAGTGAGAGTCTCCATTGGGCAGAGGTTATGAATTCTCAATTGATGGTTATTGCTGATAGCTAGAGCAGGGACCAAGTAGTCCTAATATAGGCTTTGGTTTAGGCTCCTTCCCATAAAGGTTTTCCTAAATCTATTAGCAATAGGACATTATTCCTGATTCATGTACATATTCTTTATTGAACCTAATGTATTAAGGAATGGCCAACCATGTAAGTTTCTCTCAATAAGCTAGAAATTCTAATTGAAAGATCATTGTCAAGTCCAATTGCTTATTCTGCACTAAGAGCAACAAGTTGTTGTGACTTCAGCTAACATTGACAAGTCCATTGACTCTTACAATCTCCCACTTGGACTATCAATGTTTAATACAACAAGAATGTTACTAAAATCAGATATAGCAATTTATGAAGTGCGCGCTGGACTAACCATGAACTCCAATTTATTTCTAAGCTCAGTCAACCTACAATTGACTTCAACAGACTATAAGAAAACTAATGCTTAACCAAGCATTAGCACCTCAAAATCATGAAAAAGCAATCACAGATCACAGGAGCTATCTTTACATACATGAAAATATATATATTTGAATGAAAATATGACAATATGAATGATGTCCTTCTGTAGGATTCAATAGCAGAATCAAAAGCATAAAATTTTGCTTACTGATATAAAATTAAATTCCTGTTGTCTGTAGATTTGCAACTGATATTCAATCATTCTTGAAATGTTTCTGAATTTTCAAGCTCAATAATGTATGCAGACATGCTTATGATGAGAACTTTAAACAAACAAACTTCAAAATAAATTTTACTTGGAGCAAATTTAAGTATTCATCTACTAAAACATAAATTCAAAACTGTGTTTAAAAGACTCCCACTCATTCTGCCAAGTCTAGACTTTCTAGGACACCCATATTTTTGACATGTACCTGAAAAGGTGCTACTACAATGGCCTTTGTGAGAGGGTCTACAAGCTGAGCTAGAGTGCCAATTTTAATTACCTCAATTTCATTGTTCCTTACACTTTCTCTGACTGCATAGTACTTCACATCTATATTCCTTGAGGCTGTAGACCTTTTATTGTTCTCAGCAAAGAACACTGCAGCTGCATTGTCACAGTATAGCTTTAATGGCCTTTCAACTGAATCCACAACCTTTATTGCATTCATGAAGTTTCTCAGCCATAAAGCTTGTCTAGTGGCATCATGAACAGCCACATACTCAGCCTGCATAGTTGAAGTAGCTGTTAAAGACTGCTTAACACTTCTCCAAGATACTGCACCCCCTGCCAATACATAGATATAGCCTGAAGTTGATTTCAAATCATCAATGCAACCTTTATAGTCTGAATCTGTATATCTAATCACTTCGAGATCCTGATTTTCAATTCTTCTGTATACTAGCATGAAATCTTTTGTTCTTTGTAGATACCTAAGTACCTTCTTGCCTGCAACACAATGCTCTTTCCCAGGATTAGACTGATACTTGGCCAACACACCAACTGAAAAAGCAATGTCAGGCCTTGTGCATACTTGAGCATACATTAAACTCCCAACCAGTCTTGCATATGGCCTTTTGTCCATCTCTTTTCTTTCTAATGAGTTTTTAGGACATTGCCCTGAGTGTAGTCTGTCCCCTTTTGACATTGGCGATTCACCAGCTTTACATGTTTCCATTGCAAACCTCTTAAGCACTCTGTCAATGTAGTTTCTTTGACATAATCCCAAGGCTTTTCTATTTCTGTCTCTCTAGTCTCTATACCAAGTACAAATGTAGCTTCACCCATATCCTTCATATCAAAATTCTTTAAAAGAAAACTCTTTGTTTCTTTTAACATATTCACATCACTACTTGCCAACAAGATATCATCAACATATAAGATCAAGAAAGTGAACCTGCTCCCACTGATTTTCATATATATATATATATATATATATATATATATATATGCATTCATCTACTTTGTTTTCCTCAAAACCAAATGAAGTAATTACTTAATCAAATTTAAGGTACCACTGTCTAGAAGCCTGTTTTAAACAAGAAATGGATTTCTTAAGTTTACATACCTTGTCAGTTTGTCCCTCAGCAACGAAACCCTCAGGCTACACCATGTATATCTCTTCATCAAGATTTCCATTCAGAAAAGTTGTCTTGACGTCCATTTGATGCATCTCAAGATCAAAGTAAGCTACTAAGGCCATTAATATTCTGAAGGCATCTTTAGTTGACACTGGTGAGAATGCCTCTGTGTAGTCAATTCCTTCTTTTTGAGTGAAACCTTTAGCAACCAGCCTTGCCTTGTGTCTTTTTATGTTTCCTTTTTAATCCTTTTTGGTCTTGAATACCCATTTGCATCCCACTGGTTTGTATCCTTCTGGCTTGTCAACCAAATCCCACACTTTGTTCACTTCCATTGACTTCAACTCAGCTTTCATAGCCTCTATCCATTTATTTGCATATGATGACTGCAATGCTTAAGAATAAGTGACTGGATCTTCTTCTTCTCCAAAATCAAAGTCTGTCTCCGTCAGAAAAGTTGTTTCATAATAATTTGGAATAGCTGATCTTCTTTCCCTTTGCGATCTTCTTAACTGTATTGGTTCCACTTCCTGAGGTTGCTGAACAATATCATTATTTTGTTGAGGCTCATCTTGTTGTTCTTGTTGTTGTGCAGCTTCATTCACTACTACAAAAATTGAATCAGACGACACATCATAGTTTTTTGTCATCTGATTGATTTTTATTTTTTTGTATGTCACTTTTATAAAACCCGTCGTCTAATATGGTATAATGAACTAGTTCAGAAGACCTTTAAGAATAAAACTGTTGTATGACCCTAAAATAATTGAGTGGCAAGTTTCCCACCATGTCTGTGGTGCCAAACCCCATCTCAAACCCAAATTTGTTCCCCCAACATGTAGTAATCGTACGACGAGAAACAATAAAACTGTGGTCTGATTAATATGTTTGGCAGAAAGTAAGGAGATTTCCCACCATCATTTTTCCCCAACTCCCCAATGAGGGAAGTCAAATTGACAGGAAACAATTTCAAATTTAAAACTCATGTACTCAGATCACATTATTATAAAATTCTGTTGTGTGAATCGCTAGTCCAAATTCATAGGGCAGGGCTTGAAACCCACATTCAGGAAAAAAGAAGAACTTTTCACCCAAAAACCAAAACCCTCACTCCTCACTCTCGACAGCTCCCCACTCTCTCTCGACACAAAGCCAAAACCAAAACCAAAACCCTTACTCTCTTCTTCGACATAGCTCTCTCTCTCTCTCTCTCTCTCTCTCTCTCTCTCTCTCTCTCTCTCTTTCTTTCTCCCCCCTCGACAAACCCCGACCTCTCTCTCTCTTTGACAAACCCTATCTCTTCTTCCACAAACCCCAACGAAAGCTCTCACTCTCTCTCCGACAAACCCAGACCAAAACCTAATGGGTTATTCGATCTGGGAAATAGCGAAGGCCTTCATCGACGACCACTTTGAGCTCACCATTGACCTCTACACCCAGGCCATCGCCGTCGACCCCAACAACTCTGAGTTCTGCTCCGACCGCGCTCAGGCCAACATCAAATCCAACAATCTCACCGGTAACAACCCCCTCTCTCTTGCAATTTCTGACGCCAGTTCTTTGTCGTCTTCTTGTTTCGTTTCTGAGACCTAAAATTGAAGGAATTAAATTGCGTTTTTTGTGTGAACTGATTAGTTTGGGGTCTGCTTGTTCAGAGGCTATAGAAAACCTAATGGGTAGACCTCTAGTGTTCTTCAAATCTTTCAGCAGTGGCGTGTTGCTTTCGGCGGATTCGAAATTCAGCTATGGGTAACCAAGATTTGAATTCAAACATTGGAGCTGTGGATTTGGGATTGAAGGAAAAAATGTCAAAATTGGGGCTAAGAAGATAACTAAGAAGGTTTCTAGGTAAGTTTTGATCCAAAGTTTTAGTCCTTTGTTCTCATGATCTTAGGTGAAGGATGCACAAATTTATCAGTTTTAGATTTATGTGTTTCTTCTTTTCTTTGATTATTTGGGTAGACTTGTGATCAATTAAAATGGACTTAGAAGATTAATCCTGTGATTCTTGGTTAGATTCTCTGTTGAAATAATCTTTGATTTGGATTGCTCTGGCTTTTTTCTACACTATTCTTTTCCTTGCTTTTCCTTCACAGAACATGATTTTGCCTTTATATCAGGACTTTGGTCTGTAAGGCTGTTCTTTGGTGGAAGATATGGGGGTTGAAGATTTGGGATTTGAGAAGGTCCAAGGACCAGTTGGGACTATCACTGAAGGAGAGAATTCCGCCAAGGAAAATGAGAAACTGGAAGAAGGGTCAGGCCATAATGAGCCCATAAAATTTGGATCACATGGTGATGAAATGGCTAAAAAGGAAAGGAATGGGGTTAACGGCGATGGAACTTGTGAAAATTCTCCCTAGTGCAGAAGATGAGGTCAACGTAGCTTGTTTTCATCCTTCTATCGGAGGTGGCCTTGTTTATGAAACTAAGGTAAGCAACTGGATTTGGTATCCTCCTCTTGTAATCTATAGCACATGTTTCCTTATGTGGTAAGTTGGTGGGATGGGGTGAAAGTGCTTTCATGTTCTAACTTTTGTTAGAAATAAGCTTTGACAACCATAACTCTTAGTTTATATCCCACAGTTCTGGAGTAGGTTTATGTAACTTATCTTTTTACCTATATTGACTTGATCTTGTCATTCTTCCTGATTGTACCATTCAAATGGGTTTTGAAATGATGAATTATGTTTGTTTGCTTTTTGAAAAATCCAAATTGTGGCCTGTTAATTGAAGATCATACTCTTATTAACTGGAACAAATAGTACAAGCCTCAGAGAACTCTGTGGCCATATCTAGTCATTCTTTATACTGCCCAGTAATGTAGGACTTAAAAGTTTGTTCTAGAATTTGCAAGGCCAAACATTCTGCATTTCTTTGCCAGTATTGAGATACATTTGACAAAATATAGTGAGCTTGATTGATTTTTAAATTTCAGAATTTCAATCTTTTTATTTCATCATAATTTGCCTTTTTCTTTCTTGAATGCATATCCATCGATAGTCAACATCACAACCTCACAACTTGCTCGTTTTGTTTCCTTCTACCATGCTTACACTTTCCTTTTTTGTTGAGTGTATGTTAGTAGTCAAACTTCACAACTTGCTCATTTACCTAGAAACCTTGGACTAGAGATTTGGAGTGAATTAGAGATTTGGAGTCTCTAATTCATATACTGCTGATCCTCTCCGTCGATTTGGTCTGGGTCCTTCAATTGATATTCACTCTGTTTGTTTTAGGTTGACGCAAGTTTCAAAAGAGGCGGAGGAGACCACAATAGTGATCCATTTGAGGCTATGTCACTGAGCAAGTTTTGTTTCTATTCGATTGGATTCATTGATTAATTGGTTTTAAATGATTTAATTAAGTGAATTCTATTTTTGATGTTTAGGTTTCGTCACAAACCTACAGTCTCGATGCGAATCTCTGCCTTTCTTCGTCTCTATCAGGTGATTTAGGGTTTAGGAATAGAGTTTCTGGTTTTGACTAGTTTCTATTTGGATTATGTGCTTTGTTGTGATGGTTTGTTCTTGTAATTTTTTGGTGTAATTTGAGCCAGAGCATATTGGCACTTAAATTGTTGCTCGTATTTTGGTTAAGGTTTGCATTTCAATCTTGAATAGCTTTCGACATTTGATTTAGATTGTTATTGATTAAGTGGTGGAATAAGAAATTTGTTTGAAGTTTTTTGTATGTTAATGTGTAGGCACTGATGGCAATGCCTGCTCCCGATTTCAACCTTTGTCTCTTCCTAATTCTAGAAAGAGTGGTATTGTTCTTTTATTCTCTACCGATTTACAATTTAATTGTTTCCATGAACAATTGAGTAGTGCACTGGTTGTTTGTAATCTTTCCCAAAATCCCAACTTGTTCTTGGTTTGGTTTTTCAAAAAGAGAGAATCTTTTTTGCTTGCTTTTTTTTGGTTTGAAAAGTTTGTATTGTTTCTTGGTGGTTTATAGCTGGTTGTTTCATCATGTTTGTTGGTTCGTCCATGGCTGAGATTTGTTCTTCTTACCCAACTTATGGGGGTTTGTACTATTGTAGTGCAATGCTTGCTGGCCCAAAATGGGCACCCTTTGCTTCTTGGCTCACTGGCTGGTAATTATATCTTTGCTTTGTCTCAACTGAATCATCTCTTGGTAATCTAAAGTCTTTCACTTTAGGGATCTGCACTGGTTGACTTACTGAGCTTCACAGCTCTTGTGCTTAAGTTTTCAGTACATGCACTATGTTTGAACATTCTTCTCAATTATGACTTCTTCTCTGTTTGTTACTTGGTCTAGAGTTTGATTGATGTGTTGTTCAACTCTCTCGATTTCTTTTTTGGACAATGTGTAGTTCTTTCGATTAGGTGGATTTGGTGCTCACCATTTTTGTTCAAGATGCTAATCTCTTGTTCAAGAAGCATCTAACAATTGTCACACACTTGAAGCTGCCAGGAAGATTCAGTCAATTTGTGGTGGGATTTCTCTTCTGCAATTGATTATGGTGTTTTATTTTATTCTCTTGGTGAATGTTAACTCATTAGTGGGATGTTGATTTGATTAAAATAAGGTCTGTTTGTTCGAGTAGTATGTGTCTGTGCATAAATATATATGTGTTATATATATATATATATTTATGAGACCAGCACTATATATTTATGGGTCTCATTCTCCAGCAAGATATTCTTGTAGATATCTAGAGTGTGTGTGTGTATTTGATAACTTGTAATAAATAGTGTTGGCAACGTCGTTGCATACTAAAATAGTTTACCCTCTGTTTAACTCTATTTGTGACCTTTTCTCATGTGTAATGCACATATGAATGTCAGAGAAGTTATTTATTAAAGCAGAGCAAAGATTGCTGTAGAATTGCTGATAAGCACACAGATTACATGTATGGTGTCGCCAAGGTTCTTGGAATAGATGCGAGTGACAATATATGGGATTATATGCTCATGAACTTGATGTTTAATTTATTTCCATGATTTCGATGAACGGATAAGTTTAATATTACTTTCACAAGAGTTGTGGTTTGCATTTTATGAGGTTCATTACTTTGCACTAACAAATTCTATTTGACCTATATTAGGGAGGGTGTCATTGGTAGCTGAGAAATGTGAGAAAGTGGACAGATAACTATTAATTTGTTGGGTTTACATACTGCTACTATTTAGTTGATCAGTTAGTTGAGTTTTGGAACATGTGCTTTGTGCCGAATTATTGGCTAAAGATTTCTAGAGTTTGATCTTTGATTTATTGCATATCTGTGTAGGAGGGTTTTTNNNTTTTTTTAAACTATGCTTTACAGTTCCTATAATCACCAAGCAGCACCTCTACTTTCCTTTGGTATTTATTTGCATATGTTTAGAAAAGAACTTTTTTTTAACATCATGTGCATTCTTAATTTCAGCTTCTAGAAAAATTGTATAAGGAGAGATGGAATCCTGAGGATGAGGTAGGCAGCATTATTACATCTTCACAATCCTACTGAATTAGTGCTTGGAAGCTTCCAAAGCTAGACTCCAAACGGCCATAAGAGCAGCAAAGCTTGCAAAACTAGACTTCTTGAGTAAATTTCTAGATGTATATTGCTAGGAAAGTACTATTAGATGTACTTCTTTTGTGGATAAAAGATTACCTTTGCACAATCCATTTTGAAGCATGATGTGGATTATAACAATTAATTCTTCTATATATTGATCAATTACCGTTAATTAATTTGGTCATTTTTGATTCCGCTTCCAACATATATAATGCAGTGAATCATTCTTTTAGTACAACAATAACCACACAAAGCTGTCATATGTACACAATATTTACAATAGCCTCAAAATTAAAACTGTCGTCTGAATGCAAAACAGATCACGGATGCTATGAAAAAACTGTTGTGTGAATAACAGTCACACAACGGTTATAAAAAAAAAACGACTTCTGAATCACAATCACTCAACGGGTTTTTAAGTTGCCCGTTGTCTGAGTAACATTCACACAATAGTTAATGCTGTCGACATGCTGTTGACAGCCTATCGACATGTTGTCGACATGGATGCCAAGTTCTTCAGACGACGGTTCTCTAAATCATGTTTCATCAGACGGCAGCGAGATATACGACAGTCAGCTCTGTATCAGACGATAGTTTTTAGCCGTCGTCTGATTCAATTTTTGTACTAGTGATTATGTTCAAATTGTGGTTGAATGTCATCATGCTGAATTGTAGGTGTTTTTGCTGGAGGCACAACGTTATGCATAGCTAGTATTTCAATATGATCTGCCACTTCAGTGCTTATTCCTTCATTGTTGCTGTTAACTAACCACTCAAAGGTATCATTAGTACTAGTTTCATCAGTTTCTTCAAATTCAATGATATCTGTAATGTCTGAACCATCTAATTCTCCAATAAAAACAGCTCTATTGGTTTCTAAGATTCTTGTGCTGCCATGAGGACTATAAAACCTGTATCCTTTAGATTTGTTCAAGTAACCAACAAAATAAACACTCGAGGTTCTGGAATTAAATTTTTGTTGCTGAGGGTTGTAAATCCTTGCTTCTGCTCTGCAGCCCCATACATGGAAGTGATGCAGACTAGGCTTCTTGTTGAACCATAACTCAAAAAGTGTATTATTCTCGACTGATTTGCTAGGGGTTCTATTATAGCGATATTTAGCCATCTTCAGTGCTTCCCCCCATAAATATCTCAGCAAACCAGATTTACAGATCATACTTCTCACCATATTTATCAAAGTTCTATTCCTCCTCTCTGTGACTCCATTCTGCTGTGGGGTTCCTGGTGTGGTGTACTGAGCCTTGATTCCACATTCTTGAAGGTAGAGAGCAAAGGGACCCTTGTTTTGCCCTGATTCAGTGTACCTACCATAGAATTCTCCACCTCTATCTGATCTAACAACTTTAATAACCTTGTTAAGTTGTTTCTCTACCTCTGCTTTAAAAATTTTAAAAACTTCTAGAGCTTTTGATTTTTCAGAAATAAGAAAATTGTGACAGTATCTTGAGAAGTTGTCAATAAAAGTAATGAAGTATTGATTTACACATATGGTTTTATGAGGAAAAGGACCACAAATGTCAGTGTGAATAAGTTCTAATAGCTCTTGACTTCTAATTGACCCTTTCTTCCTAAGATTGGTGGTTTTACCCTTAAGACATTGTATACAAACACCAAAATCAGAAAAGTCTAAAGAAGGTAAAAAGTTTTGTTTGATTAAACTTTTCAGCCTTTCTTCCGAAATATGTCCCAAACATTTATACCAAAGAAAAGCAGATTTTTCATTCAGTCTAGGCCTTTTAAAACCAACAGATTTTTCAGTCAAAAATACTTCAACAGAATTTCTGCAATTCATATGCCAATAACCATCAATTAAAGAAGCATCACCAATAAACTCAGAATTTTTGAAGAAATCTAAACCTTTATTATTGCCCATAAAAGTACAACCATTGTTTTTGACTAAAAGAGAGCCTAAAATAAGGTTTCTTTGCATTGAAGGAATACAAAACACATTTTCCAAATCTAAAGAAAAACCAGTAGTAAAAACAAGTCTAACAACTCCTATGGCCTTGACAGCTACTCTGTTCCCATTCCCCGAGCTAATCCTAGCTTCATCCTTGTTTGGAATCCTCTTTCTTAGAAAATCCTGCATAGATGTAATAACATGAATTGGAGATGCAGTATCAAACCACCAAGAGCTGCTAGACACACTGACATTTTTTGACTCTAAATGAAAAACTGTTTTATTTTGAAAGTCAAATTTGTTACCTTTCTTACTCATCCAGTCCTTAAAACCTCTACAATCTTTCTTAACATGCCCTGGCTTACAGCAGAAGAAACACTTAACTGAACTTGACTTTTGATTCTTAAAGTTGTTAGACCCCTGTGATGTTTCATTTGCAGCTTTTGAGGTAGATGGTGCAAAATATCGTGGCTTGAAGGCTTTCTTCTTGAATTGTGGCTTGTTGACCAGATTGACAACCACCCCTTTTCTCTTCTTAATCCTATCTTCCTCTTTCACACACATTGAAATTAATTCATTCATACTCCATTTTTCTTTCTGTGTGTTGTAACTGCATTCTAGCTGAGAATATTGAGAGGGTAAGGAGTTTAGGATTAGGTGAACTAGAAAAGGATCATCAATGGTGACACCTAAAGCCTTAAGTTTTGCTGCAGTTTCTGTACCCTTCAGAATGTATTCCCTGATACTTCCTACTCCATCAAACTTCATACCAGTAAGAGCATTCATTAATGCCCCAGTTTCAGCCTTACCAGACACTTGATATTTCTCTTCAATGTTTTTAAAATATTCTCTTGCTAGTTTCGCATATGGTATACCACCCTTGACAGCTTCAGACATGGACCTCTTCATGATAACTAGAGCCATTCTATTATGTTTGAACCACTGAGCATACTTGTCCTTTGTGTCCCTAGTACTGGTGGGTGTCAATTCAGCCGGAGGATCTTCATGCAGAACGTGTTCATAGTCATTGTATCCTAGACACAATTCTAGGTCTTGTTTCCATCTCTTAAAGTTTGAACCATTAAGTGTTTCCATTTGGTTGCAATTAAAAAGCATATTCATAGCTGAAATTTTTTTAGAAGTTCTGTTAGTAAGCAATACATTTTAGTTAACTGGAGAGGCAATGAATGAAGTGCCTATATGAATGCTGAATGTGTCAAGCTTTACCTAGAGTGGCAAAAAGACTTTTGACACTTTTGCCTTAATCATATACCCAAAATCTAAGAAACTCAACTGTAGGTATCTTGAACATGTCAACACCTAGAGTGGCAAGAAAACAGTTCATGTTACCTTCTTAAGGCAAGTTTATAGACTTTGTTATATGCTGACATTGATCTCAGAAGCTCTAATCATTTATACCTCCTGTATGGAGCAAGGATTCAAGCTACTAAAATCAATGTCACAAGCTGTTGATCCAGTACTAATGTTTTAGTATAAGTCTTTCACAAGGGACTGCTATCGACAATACTATCTGAAAAAAAAACCTAAACCAAAACAGAATCAAGACATTTTAAGTGTTTTGATTAAGGTTTATGCGTTGTGCTTTATAGTATTTTCAGAACATAAGGAAGACAAAAAACTCAGAACAAAACAATAATCAATGAACACATCAAAACACAAAAACCCAATCAAAACACACGAATAGTATCCTACAAATAATCGCATTTAAAGGCCTCAACAAGGCTATTTGATTTTAAATTTCTACAAGAAAATAAAATTGGAGCATATATGAGGACTGCATACCTGTGATTGAGAATTCATATGAAGTTTTGATCAGTGATTCAAGCCTAAAGAAAAAATAGAAGATGCAAAAGCTCCTTGATTAAGAATTCAACAAGCTGTAGAGAAATATAGGCGGAATTCTCTTGTTGAAGATTTAATCGAGGAACTCTAGCGTCTGGAGCAATACCCAGATTTGGGGCTGACGCTGACCGTTGAAGAACAACGATATGTTTATGCTCTTGTTTTCTATTTATCTGCAGGCTTTCGGGCTGTAACAATGGGCCGGGTTCATGCAGTAGCCCTGGATCGAAAGAGTCCAAATTCTCTCCCTCTCTGGTATTTGGTTTTAAACAAAACGCTTATTGATTTTTATTTATTTATTTATTTTTTATTTTTTTTGAGAAATATTCTTTAGGCTCCGATTTTGTAAAACTTTGTGTAAAATAAAATAAGTTTTGCAAAAGTGTTGTAAATAGTTATGGCTGATATCATGTAAATAGATGGAGAGTCATATATGTCTTTCACTATAGATTAGTGATTGATAGGATTGTGAATAGGAGTAATTGACGTTGCTATTAAACGTTGCCTATTTGTATACATCATGTACTCCTATATAAACCCCCTCATGGTGAGATGAATAAACACATTCTACTCTCTCTCTCTCAAATTTTTCACTATTGTTTTACAACACGTTATCAGCACGAAACTCTAACCCAAGCTCTAGCCAGGAAAAAAAACCCCCCTGCCGCAGCCTCCTTGCAGTCCCTGCTGCCCCTGCCGCAGCCTCCCTGTAGCCCCCACTGCCCCTGCAGCATCTTCGCACGCCTGCTGCCCCTGCAGCATGCTAGTTCCTGTGCAGATCAGTCTATTTGCACACCCCAAAACCTCTTGATTGGGACCTCAGATAAAAATCTTTCCTTCATCAAAGTTGTTCGTCCCTGCCTCTTCTATCTGCCCTCCAAATTTCAGCCCTATTGGAGTTGTTTTGAGACTTGTACACCATTCGAAGTGGGAGCTATCCAGAAGAGGCGAATAGCTCTTGAATTGGCTGAGAAGACAAATTTCTCAGTGAGATTCATCTGTCCTTCATCAAGTAATGTTTTTCAAAATCTAATTTTATATTCATGCTTCTTGCTTAATGAAGCCTATTGATTGAATATGAAAAATCACCATAATGCATGAACCCTAGCAAATCCTACATGATTTATTTACTTGGTATACGTATTTGTATATATTTGTTCATGTGTTTTGGATTGTTTGATTGGAAAAGAAAAAAATTAGGATACTTTAGCTACTCTTGGTCCAGTAGCACCAATTCACAACTAGAGAGTATCAATCAATCATGCAAAAATAAAATATGCTATTTCTGGGATTCGAACCCAGCCACAGTGTGTACCAGCCCAGCATGTTGTCCACTGTGCCATTATGCCATTATCACCACCATTTATTATTAATACTACCAGAAGCGGATTCAACTCCATTTAATTGGTGATTGATCAATTGATTCAATTCATGTTTTGGTTTTGATAGACATTTATCCAAAACAATTGCCATAATAATTTCACAATGTATCTTTTATTACTACATCTGAATATGGGCTTAATGTTTGGTTACACAAATTTGAATCTGCCATTATAATTCTATGCTAGAAGCATTATGGGCTAAATTATTACGCGATTATTACATAAACATTATGCTAGAAGCATTTGCCCAATTTATTACCTATAAGAAATGCCAGAAGCATTAATGGGATTTGAATCCATTTCCTTAGGTACATAACCGCTGCATTAATTTATTTACGTTATGATTTAATAACATATATTGAATTTGGTTATGTTATAATTGAGAATATTAAATGTGGCTGAGTCAGAAGCTAAAATCAAGCCAAAAGTCACAACAACAAATCCGAGCCAGAAGCTCAGGCCCAAGGTGCAAGGCTAGCACATAAACTCGCCACGTGTTGCCATGACAATAGTTATGAATATTCTCCAACTAGGCTAATCCAGTTGGATGCGATGTCTAGGAAAGGTTCAGATGAGGCTGTGTACTTAAGTGAGCCTCGCTCCACCTAAACCTCATCCTTCCTTACCTGGTCGTATTCAATTGGAGTTACCAAAAGGGTCGACTAATAGCATTTCATTCCTTGGTAGACCAGTTTGAGCCTAGCAGGCCCACTCTCCCTCCGCTGGACCTAGCAGCCCAGCAGGTCTCACACACCATTTGACTTACGCATGAAAGCCTGGGTCACAAGCCCGTAGACTAAGCTCGATAGGCTTCACTATCAAGCCCACTCCTTCTTTGGTCCAGCAGAATCAAATAAAAGGAAAAATGATTTA
>LYNE01002660.1:18617-29578 GCA_001662545.1 Rosa x damascena
GGGACATGAACCTAAACCCCAAGAAACCACGGTTACAGAGACCATCAGGCCAAAGGGCCCAAACTCTAACCACCAAACGCCCATTCCCAAGGCTACTTTGAACATTTGACCCCGAAAATTCCAGTAAAACCTTATAATCAACCGCCAAGAAGGCAGCGTCCTCTTCAACACCATGTTCGAAGGAACTAGACCACATGTAAAGGATCGCATACCAGCAAATTGACAACAAAAGTAAACCAGAGTTGAACAAAAACGTCCTCGTACTCGGGAATGACACCATTTACATGGCCAAACAGCTAGACCAACTCCTATCTCAACAGAGTAGGAGACCCACCCTAGCTCAGAAGAGTAGGGATTTATTAAACCTAACCAAACTAAACAGAAAACCCTAATTAAAACACAACTAAAATAAAAACAAACGGAAACCAAGCCACACCAACAAGGCCCAAAAACAGAGGCTCGACCCAACACCCACTTCCCTGAGCAGTAATCAACCAATGCAGAAAACCAATCCCGCCGCCGGCAAGCACCATCAACGCCACCCCATGCCCTCGCCACATCCTGATACCTCCGCTCCACCTTGCCAATATGCAGACAAATTCTACACCCAATTGACACCGCAACTAGATCCAGAATCACGATAGAAACATATCCCAATCGGGATCCCTTCTGCCGCAAGTTGCCCGCATCCACCATAACCCAGATCGCTTCTTGGATGACGCCATCTCCCACCGCCTGCCAGAAGAAATTTGATGCATCACCACAACCGCCGTCGTCCCTGATCCGAGAGGGATAGATCTAGAGATCTACCCAACCCGAGGTCAAGAACCCACCCTCCTCCCCCTAGACCGCGTCTCTTCTCTGAAGACCCACCACTAACCAGCAACACCATCCCTTCCCGGGCCGGAACACAACAGCAGGATCGTCGGTAGCGCTAGACCGGGAGAGAAACGAACAACACCAGGTTTTTCCTTTTCTACTGCGCGCGCGGGGCGCGTTCCCGAGGTCCTTCATAATAGTCCCCAACTCTATAGAAGTCTCTTTTTAAGCATCCTACCTTCATTTAAAAGTTTTATAGCAGAAAGCAGTCCGATTAAAATGAAAAGGGTCTTCATCAAATCTCTGGTCAGTACAGAGTGTAGAGTCCACAACCATAACATCCAATGTTCTTCAGCCATAAAACTTGACAATATCAGATCACCCATAAAAAAAGCTAAACTCTTTATTCAAAACTCAAACTCAACCCAAAAAAATTCAAATCAAGTTCTACCTCAAACTAGTCATTGTATCGATGTCTAAGAGAAAGATATCCATCTATTTACTAAACATGAAGATAATCCAGGAGGATTGGCCACTAGTGCTCAAATTTGAAAGAAATTCCAATCAGTTTCATATCAAAATTAAACTCCCATATACAACCAACTGTTCCCTTAGAATTAACGAGAGACAAATGGAAATTAAGAACAATGGAATTTACCTTAAGAAATTGTTCTGTTGTGTCTGGGTAAAGGAGGAGCTGTTGTTACAGTTTATTTGGTGAAGGAAAGGAGGAGCTCGTCGGCCTCGATGGTAGATTCCGGTGCGTACAACTCATCAATGTCAGCAGAGGAACTCATCGGTGTCGGCGGCAGGTACCAGTTCGAGGAGCTGCAAAGCTTGGGCGAGAGAGAGAGAGAGAGAGAGAGAGAGAGAGAGAGAGAGAGAGAGGTGATGTTTGGGAAAAAGAGGGAAAAAGAATTAGGGTTGTTTTGTTAGTAGGCAATTTGGTCAAAAAAAATAAAAGGAAAAACAGAGGGAAAAATATTTGGGTTAGCGCCAAGAGTAATACAGTGACGTTTATGTATTGCCACAGCTTCTTTCCGTCACTTTTTTTTTTTGGGTAAAGTACATATACAAATACGTTATGTGACGACAAGAGCAAAATGCGTCCCAATTGAGTACAAAACTACTACGGCAAAGATTTTCCATCGCAAATGATAAGACTTAATCGCGACAGAACACTTTCAGTAGCAATAGGGTGTCAATTGCGACGGCAACTGTTGCCGAAGTAAAAAGGCGAAGCAATTGCAATTTTTTTAGTAGTGAAATATGTGTAAAATTTATATGTTTGAGAATCTGACCATGAAGAAAACTTTGAATTTAAAGCCATTTCAATTGAACAAACTCAAGACAAGAAGAAAATATATATCTCTAAATTCTCTAATTATACTATATACTAAAAACCAAATCCCAAAATACTGTTCATTACTATTTCAAAAAATAGTGATGGGACGATTTTGTCCCTATATTTTGCAAGATTTACCTCTCTCTCTCTCTCTCAAAAACCATTTCGTTCTTAGTTCCAGCCAAGCCAAATAATTAAGGCAAAAATCAACCCTGCAACAACGCGGGGACTTAGCAACTAGTTCTAACTAAACACACATAAATTCCACAACCCTCGTTTCTTTCCCATCTTGACCCTACTAAACTCTAAATCAATTTCCTTACAACACACATAAATTCCACAACCTTCTTTTCTTTCTCATCTGTACCCTACTAAACTCTAAAATTCTAAAACTTTCTTTTCTTTTTCATCTTTACCCTACTAAACTCTAAATCAGTTTCCTTACAACACACATAAATTCCACAACCCTCTTTTCTTTCCCATCTTTACCCTACTAAACTCTAAATCAGTTTCCTTACAACGACATAAATTCCATAACCCTCTTTTCTATCCCACTTTACCTATTGCACTGTGCAAGAACTACTTCAATTGGAAGCTTTGAGATAATTGAGTCGTTGAGAGCTTAGAATCCAAATCCAAGATTCATCTTAATCAACCCTTCCTTCCTCTTAAGGGAGACAGATCAAGATCAATATATTTATAGGCTTAAATAATTCATTGAGCTCAATGTGGGGTGGAGTCTCTCATATGCAATCGAGAGAATGGGATCCCAAACCCTAGCAGAAACTGTGAGCCCGGATAAATATATCGAGCTTAATGGAGATCGTACGTGAAATTATTCAACGATCTCGATAAATGTCAAGATGCTTGAGGAAATTTTCAGAAATTTTTGTACAGTGAAATCCTCGATTTAAGGATTGGATGATAAAGTGCACGACACGACGAGTTCGTGGGACTTTTCGGGAGATTTTTCGGATACCCGACCTATTTGTTATGATTTTCCGAAGTTTTGAGATTTTGGAAATCATTTAAGAAAATAGAAAATAGGTGGAGAAATCCCAGCCATTGATTCACCCACCACTTGATCCTAGCCGTCCATCCTTAATTGGATAAGTCTATATATCTAAGTGTTGCTCTGTTGGGAGATCCAGAAGGATCGAGAGAGAGGAAGAGAACCAGAGTTCTCTCTGACCCAAAACGCGACCTGGAGACCCGCAAAGAGGATCCGACAGGGGCTACTCCGTCCGGCCTCCTCACAGCGGTGGACCACTGGCATTATCTTCGCATCGACGTCGCCGTCACGCCTGTGGGCTCGGATCGTACATGCACCAGCCGTAGACGGAGGACTGAGGACTGGAAGCCTCGAACTCTCTCCGCCAACCTCTGCAATTTCCGGCACCTCCGGCCACCTTCGGGGCCGTCTGTGGTATAAAACCTTTTCTCCTGGTCATGATCTTCAAATCTGTATAATTAGTTTTCAGTTTGGATTGGGTTCTGATGGTTTTCGTTTCTGGGTTCGACGCTGTTGCTGACGCTGGCTACTTTTCCGGCTCTTCTTGGCTTGCCTCGGTCTCGACTGCAACTATAGGAAAGGTATTGGGAAGCTTGCTGGGAAGATCACGTCCACATTCCCAGTTCATCATCATCTTTTTTCAACCGAGCTTTCTTGGAGTAGTTTTTGAAGGTATAATTCGAATTCTTGACTTGAAGATCGGTTCTTGTTGTGCAGATAGGAAGTTAGTGACTTGAGTTGGTATATCTGTTGCTGGTACTACAACTTTGGATTGAAATCGATTATTTGTATGTGCAATGAACTGTGGAGTTGGGGTGGAGCTCGGGTTTGTCCGGAATGTGTGTTTAGCTTGTTAAGTGTTGTAGTTAGCAAGCTGGAATATGCCTTGACTTGATTGTAGTTGCATGGTTGAATGGGTATTGTGTTGCATGTTTGAAGTTGTGGTTGTTGTAAAGAAATTGTGAATTGGTTGTGGAAATTAAAATAAAAAATATGGTGAAGCTATAAAGCTTGGGAGTCCATGGTAAATTCTGTGGAATTACTATGCGGAAAAACGGCTAAGTAAATTAGAGATCTTTCGTTAGTGAAGTCGTTATTGGTTTGCTTGTGTATTTCGTGGCTTGATAATAAGTAAGGAAAAGAAATTAGTATATATATATATGTGTATTGGGTGGCCTTAGTAATTGGGTGCACTCAATATATGTTTGGTCGATAACGTAACTTTAAGTCAATGTTCGATAATTTAGGTAATTATCGAATCTACCTCGATTGGTCAAACATTGTCAAATGGTCAAATGTGGTCAAACTAAAAAGTGTCGGTCAACGTGGTCAAATTGGTCAACTCCTGGTCAAACCAGGAAAAGTTGGTTGGACGATTTATTAATCGTCGAGATTTCATATAATTGTTCAATGTGATATTAACGGTCGAAATGTCAGAATCTAGGACTCCAGTTACCCGAGGAACGGAAGGTTCGCGACTCTCGGAATACGTGAGAGAAAGCATCGGAATCCAGGTAGGGGATTCGGGATTCTCCTCGGTTAGTAGTTTTCTTATCTATTGTTATTGAAATGAATGCATGTTAAGTGGTACGGTTTGGTTAAGTTAAAGTGCAATGCATACTAACCAATCCGTAAGAAAATGTGTGATGGCTTGAGAGCGAAGGGTGGCTCTGACTTCCTTGGGTTCGATCCCCAAAACCTCCAGAGGGTTAGTTACACCGGTCGGACGGTGAGCGATTGCAATGACGACCCGATCCGTGTGTGTAGCTAGGTAGCGGACGCTCTCGCTACACTTACCTGGTGATAAATTAATTTGAGGTAAGGTCGTGTAGTGGGTCTATAGGACCAGCCATCAGGTAATACTTGGTTTTGGCGCCATATTTATTTAAGCATCATGCATCGGTTTTCAAGTTGAAAAACATTAAAGTTTGTCGTTCTTTTAAATATTTGGTTTAAATATGTTTTCATACTGGGCAGCCCAAATATTTCTTTATTGGTTTTGAGTCTATTTGAGGTAGAGTTCCTGTTGAGCAGCGAGGACGAAAGCTCACCCCCTACAACAGTATGGATGCAGGTACTGTGCACTAGTGACGGGACAGTAGCGGACGGAGCTGGGTGTGCGGAATAAGTTCGGTAAATCATTATTTGGATGCTGTTTTAGATTCTATTTCTCGAACTCCGTGTTTCAGAACTTGTGGTTATTTAGCATCGTGTCAATTTTAGTTGAATTCTCTTTCATTGAAAGTCATACCTCGTGTGATCCTTATCCAAGTACTGGATGAGTGAAATAGATTTCAGCAACTCAAGTTTTTCACCTCAAAAATATCGGTAGCTTCCGCTGTGATTTGCAAAAAGTTTTCTAACAAAATGCCTAGCGGTCCTCTAGAATGTGAATCGAGCTTTCGGTTTATATTTTAGAGCCCCGCGGCACTGTGACGTGCCCAAGCTGGTGAGGTGCGGTTTGGCGCGTTCTGAGGCGGACATCCACAGTGCCGTAAAAGTGCGGACGTCCACGCTTTCAGAGCGATCAGGCGCTGACGGCGGCTCTGCTCATACCGAACAGAGACCATGGGCATTCTGGACTACGTCACCATTAAGATGAAAGCCAAGAAGATCGAGGTTGAAGGTTTGGGCAGCGATCTCACTCGAAACTTCAAGCCCGATCAAGGTTGACTGCAAACTGGTAACTGGCGAGTCCATTGGCAAGAAGAAGCTCAAGATCGAAGCCTAGTCTCAGTCCAGCAAGAGCAGCGCCACCGTCAACGCCTGATGACTGCGAAAGCATGGACGTCTGCACTTTTGCGGCATTGCGGTGTGTGTGTGTGTGTGTGTGTGTGTATATACATATAACAACCTTGCTCAGGTGAGGATATCAGTACCTAAGCAAAAGGTACGAATTTCCATATTTAACCCACTTTTCGATCATATTTTCACATCTTAACCGTTCAGTTTTTAGGTCCTAATGTATGGATCATCTCTACAAATTTTCAGTCAAATTACTGATCATTAAGGCATCCAAAACGGTAATTTACACGAACGAACCAAATCTGTCGAACCGGAACCGTTCGTGTTTATAATGGTCAACTGCATCTTTTCAGAAGTGATCTACTCATATATATCTAAAAACTGAACGGTTAAGATGTGAAAATGTGATCGAAAAGTGAGTCAAAACTGGAAATCCATTCCTTAGCTTAGGAACGGACGTCCGCAACGAAGAAGGGCTGTGTGTGTGTGTGTGTGTGTGTGTGTGTGTGTATAGAGGTAGTTAAATGAGGACAATAAATTGCTCGCAGCAACTAAACGTGCATTTACATATCATTAAGGTAGTCAAATGAGAACAACAAATTGCTCGCAGCAACTAAACGTGCATTTACATATCATTAAGGTAGTCAAATGAGAACAACATATTAGTCCATAGTTGGAAGATCAGAAGGTCAAATGATGTTGGCAGGCGAGTAACAAACGAGTTTGGTAGTGTCAAGAATCTGCAATCTGATCTTACTATAGAGAAGTTTTGATCCCTTACCTCGATTAACAAACAAACATGCATGAATTGAGGTTAATCATGATTTGAGAGGGCAACCTCTCTGTTTTTTTTTAGAAGTGGAAGTAGGACAAATTCTATGTCCGGACCTGAAAATTTATTTTAGAGAAATGATCATTTACCCAATTTTGGGGTTAATTAACCCCACTTACCCAAACACTCTAAGAGATTGCCCACTTACCCAAACACTCTAAGATATTGCCCACTTATTCCTTTTTATTTATTTTTGGGACAATTTTGCCTTCTCCTTCTTTGTCACTTAGAGAGAGAAGTCATCGGAGACCTTGCCAGACTCCGGTGACCAGTGGCCGGCCGCGGACTCCGATGACCGGAATTAGGCAACCGGTCACAGGAATCCCAAATCCGGCTACCGGACTGGTGACCGGATTCCGGCGTCTGATTTTATTACACCCCAATAATACCCAGTAATCATATTATTGCCCCCAACAATCATATTATTGCCCCCCAATAACAAGTTTATTGGGGATCACTAATTAGTGAAAAATGAAGATGTTTTTAATTTTGAAAGTTTTAGGAGGTTTATCCAAATAAACAATCTTATTATTTCCCCCCAATAATCTTATTATTGCCCTAATAAATATTGTATTGCCCCCCAGTAATCTTATTATTGCCCCCCAATAAACTTGCAACAAGATGATTACAACATTTAAATATTAGTACAGACAGTCACCAATCTACAAAATCTACCAAATAGATGCTATTCTAGTACATAACTGGAATTAAAACATTTTTTCTGCATATTTTCTCATACTAGACAACTTGTGGCATGTGGTTTGCCCAAAAAAAAAAGGAATGGAGGAATCCCTAAAGAATAAACCAGAAAAATAAAACCCAATGCCCAGCCTAGTTCTAAGCCCAAGCCAGTAACCTTAGGCCCAAGTCCAGATTCTTAGGCCAGGCCCCCAACCCATTACCCTAGGCTACAGATCTGCCGCGTGCACGACACCTCCTGCATCGCCGCTGATGACCATCAGCCCTACACCAGTGCAGCAGTCGCCATGTTTGAAGTCGTTGGATAAGGGAGTCAGCTTGTTATCCCCGCCGCACCAAGCCGCAGCCAACCCAAGAGGAGGAGTCGCACTTGTAAGCCCGACACCGCAAACTTCAAGATCTTCGTCCCCCGTCAACACAGACAGAGGTAGAAGACCCAAAGCAGGCCATTGCCTGACAACTCGCTCACCGACCCCTGCAGTCTTGCCCACGTAATCGGACTTGGTGGCAGAGGACGTAATCGGAGGGTGTCGACGAAGTTCCTGCAATGAGAGAGAGAGAGAGAGAGAGAGAGAGAGTCTCAGACTGAGATCGATGAGTTTCAATTTAATTAATATGAGTAAAACTGTCAATAGATGTTAGATTGGGTAAATGTGGTTAAAAAATTCTTAGTGGAGTAAGTGAGCAATTTTTAAGCTGAAATTAGGTAAATGGTTACGGTCCCTTTATTTTATATAAAAGGAGAACACACTTGGGCCGGCGAACCAAATCAAACGGGGCCCCCAAAAAAAAAACAATATTGAAGGAAGATTAATCCATACATAAAGAATTGAACCCGATTTGCTATAACAACTAAAGATGGCGATGTATTGAATATTCAAAGAAGAAAAAAAAAGCAGGTGCAACAGCCCTCAAGTTGTCCTCTGCTTTCCTAACTTGGGTTGTTGAAGATATTCCAATTTATTTATGCTAGAATTGTGAACCTTCGTGTGTTAATATGTACTCCATTATTTTTCCAAGTGAAATCACAGAAGTACTTCAAAAATAGAATAATTGCGAGAAAAAGAGAGAGATTAAATTCATCGTCCCGAATTCATAGAAGCGTAATTTCTTATGAATTCAAAAGTTTCTTTGCATGGGTGATTCTAGGGGCATCGCAGAATTGTTTATGGATCAGTCTTAACTTTTGTTTGAAGGACAAGTTTGCTTCTTCATGAAAAGGTTCATCTTAAGACTCAATCTCAGAACTACCACGATTTCATTGTTAGATCACTTCAAAATGTGCTTTAAATGATCTCAAATGCGTTTTAGATCTCCATTCTTGAATCTTCTCTTAAATAACTCGGTCAAAACAAAAATAGTTTGAACATTATTAGGAACATGTGTGTTTATACTGACATACGTACGAACACATGCAGTTTACGTTGTGGTCAAAATTAAATGTATAAATAGTTATAAGATACCTATTCAACGAGGAACAAAAACGTACATGAATAAATTCAAATAATTAGATTGCACTGAAGGTTAAGCGCGCATCACAAGCGATCTTATGTGGTCGTCATTGAAATCTTCTTTGGCTGTCCCAAGTCACGCAGTTTTTTTCGTTTTGAACTTAGAGTCGAAGCTATTTTCTACGACGAATTTAGAGCCATCGACTTTCGAAGAGAGATCCAGAACAAATGGAGTTCTCAGAACAACTCGATCATTTGAGAAACTTCTAATTCGAGAGAAGTTCACATTATCACACAGGCGACACGGCTATAAACTAGGTGTTGATCCGTCTCAATTCCTTTCTGATTCTAGAGGAATTCGGGAATTCATGGATGGGTAGCTTTTCGGACCGGAATTCCGGCAATAGCTAGACTGCTAGTACACTTGTTTTGGACAATTAAGCAATCATATTAATAATTAGTACATCCAGATAGACTGGTATCATAATTTAATGGTATAAATAAATTGAACTGACCAATACATATTATTTGTATTTAATTTATTTCTTAATTACTCGTTTGATCGATCATGATCTATCATAATCTATCATAATAACAAAGACAGTACACGTACTGAAATTACTTATACTACCCCTACAGAGTTTATTTTTTACTAGTTTGATCGATCATGATCGATCATAACATATAGACAGTACACGTACTGTGTTAACTATTACGTGGCCACAGCATGGAGGAGTACCTTCATTTTTGAGCAACTGAACATGAGGAAGGCAAGGTGACATCCTGTTCAACATGCAAACCAGGGGTAGCTAGCTAGTTTGTTTTAAACATGCCCAAACTGGTTCCAGATTTCTTATCAATGCCCTTGTCCCAGAAATTCCCGTAGAATTCACCGTAAGTGAAGCTCCGATAGAGGGCCGGATGATCATCATCTACCAGTTTCGGGGCAGGTTTGATCACAGCATCGTATGATGGGCAGTAGAATGTTGGGATGGAGATCCTTTCCTTGTCGCTATTCACCACCGCGCGGTGGAGTATACTCTTATAGCGATCATTGCTCAAAATCTAATAAACACAAAATAAAACCGTCACATATAGAAAAGTAATTATTTATTAGGTATCTGACGTATTATATTATCATATTATACTAAATTATAACAGTCCATGGTACATATTATTTTCATTTAATAATGTTTATTTCTGTTGAAATAACTGGCATAATTATGTCAAACCCCAAATTCCGAACTTCTTGTATTATTTTCATTTAATAATGTTTATTTCTGTTGAAATAACTGGCATAATTATGTCAAACCCCAAATTCCGAACTTCTTGTTACATTTCAAGTCACTCGATCATCTAGAACTGATGAAAAGTAAACGACACAACTCAAGTTGGCATTTTTTCCATTGGGTAAAACCCGCGGGTAATAGACCCACCCAGTAACTAAAATGGGTATTACGCATGATACCCATTACCCGGTTTATATTTTGCGGGTATTTCCATACCCACCCATCGGGTAAATATGGGTACCCAACTACCGATCATCTTTCTTCAATTTTTTTTCTTCCCTAAGAATAGAAAAAAAACCCAACTACGATTCTTCAACCAAGACAATAACCAATTCCTTCAATTCTTCATCTCAAGCCCAATTTCTGAGTCGCCTCCAAGGGGTCGTCGTACTTGACCTTCTCGCCGAATTTGTTGCAGGAGACTAAGACGATCGCAGCGACGAAGCTGCAAATGATGGCGACGCAGGGCTCGACGACGGAGCAGCTGGAGATGATGGCAGCAAAGCTGCCGAGGAGATCGATGCAGACGTTCGTTTCCTGAAGAGAGTCGTAAGTGCGGCGGTGCATCCTCCAACCATGTGAAAAACGCCGGAGCCGGCGAAGTCGATGACTGCAGTCGAGGGTACACCTTGCCGGTGGACACCGAGTTCGTGAAGATCTGGAGCTCTATTCGAAATTAAAGGAGGAAGGAACGAAGATCTGGGATTTTGAGAAGATGATTCATCTTGATAGAGAGACGTGAAAAAATTTCTTCTTTTTTTTTTTTTTT
>LYNE01002661.1:35971-50262 GCA_001662545.1 Rosa x damascena
GTTCATGAACTGTTGGTTATAATGAGGTTTTGCTCTCTAAAGTTATAATTAATGACACGAGCACGTTAATCGTATGGAATGATAACATACATAAGATTTTGTAACAACAAGACTTCAATGCATTAAATTTTAAATCCTGATGAGCTTAGCTCGTAAGTAATTATATGGCTCGGCCTAAGCTACTTGAAATTACAAAATTACTCTTTTCTCCAAAAGGATAAACTTAACCTTCTCCCTTTTCTCCTTTAGTCTCGCTCATTCGGGCAGCGGTATTTCTTACATCGTCGAATGGTCCACCATTCCTAGTTTCTTTTTCAATCTTTTCTTACTTTCATATCTTCAAAAAAAAAAAAAATTCAGAGTTTTAGTCCAGGGAGGTGTTCCACATTTTTTTTATGACAGTATCGTTTGTCTTCGACGGACTTGTTGGGAAACTGACTTCTGATTCTTGAGGATGGGTAGATTCTCCAAGAATTCGAAGACTAATTTTGGATCGTCACATGGACAATATGAGCTATAAGCTCTTATCTTCATACCACCTTTGTGAAAATTAGGAGCAGATCGACATGCATTGTGTGATCAAGTGATATGCTTTGTCGACATATCAATCAATTGCAGTTCTTTTTAGCTATAAATTTACATATTCTGATCGATATACGTGGGAGAAGAGTTATTAGCTATAAATTTACATATTCTGATATACGTGGGAGAAGAGTTATTTGACTGTACTACAGTTTTAGATATAATGTATTTATTAATCAATGCAATTTTGAATGAGATATTGGAACAAACTATTAGTTTGAGCATACACGGTGTTTTAATTTAATTAGATCTCATTTGATTACATGAGCAGTACTTTTAGCTTGGAGATATAGTTATTCTATTCAAAAGGTTATGCAGTAGACTAACTCATAAAAGTCAGAATGGTATGGATTCTTTGAATGTATTTGGGCTCTGTTCACGTGTCTGTGGCTGCCAGTTCAAGCTCTTTCAAAGTTTTTGGTTCCTAAACGACCAAATTTTGAGAATCTATTTCAGCTTTTGAGGAAATAAAGGTTTTGCTCATAAAATGTATTTCACCGTCACACGTATGAGAATCTTAAATCTTGATAAGCATGAAGCAGTACTCATGGAACTCAGGCCGAAAGATAAGTCACAAGAGGCTGGTCGTTTTGCGTTAGGTAGCCACAAACATATGATACCAAAATGCAAGATCCCTTTTTAATTATTAAATATTTGAAACTTTTGACTTCTTGTGGGCTGTTGAAGTTCTTAACCATAACTTGGAGAATTTCTCTTTTGTAAAATAGTTATCTTAGTAATTAATGTTATGCAATTGTCACACGTACAATACAATTGACTTAGATTTGCCTCGCACCATATTTATGAGTAATTAAATGTTATGTAATCGTTACCTGATGAAATCAGCTGTCTACACTATCTCCATTCTGTCCACATGCATTCATTGGTCCACAAAAAATAAAAAATGGACCACAAGATCTTCTTAATTTTTGTGGACCAATGAATGCATGAGGACAGAATGAGGATAGTGTATTGGGGACAACTGATTTCATTCAAATTGTTACACATACACCATTAAGGCATTAACTCAGTTGATAGCTATATGTATATCGCATTTGACTCATTAAGAATTTCTCGCCCAATATCACCAAGTGAAACAAAGCCTATACTACATCTACTGATACATATGTAGTTATCAATTGAAACATTTCTGAAAATACCAGATAGAGCTATATATTGCAATATGATTGATAGATCTGTTTGACAAGAGATTAATTTATTCAGAGAGAATACAACAATTGTTAACGCAGTGTAAACCTCATCACTGAGAAAACTTCACTACGTGACTTGTAACGTAGCCAACACGAGAAACAAATTCACTATGAATCAAATGTTTACAGAATACAAGTAGTGATGTTATTTCACAAGGGAAAATTTCATGAATAGTACATGAATTATGGCCCATTCTAACCTTTCGTGAATTAACTTTTGTTAAAATCAAAACTGTACATCACTTTCAAAATTTCAATCTAATTTTGATACATGCCGTCAATAACACTGTTAGTGTCATGCAATTATTTATCTTTGAAGGGGTAATTTAGTATTTTCATTATTTTTTCTCTCCGTCTCTCTCTGGGAACTTCTTCCTTCCTCTTCCTTGTCGTTAATCTTCCCACTTCTCTGTCATCTGCTCACTTATATGGAGGAAGAAGATGATAATTATCTTCTCAAATCTCAGTGACTTGAGCTATATGATAAAATATATATATATATATATATATATATATATATTAGTCATAGATTAATACTTTTTCTCTCATTTCACTCACCTATAACATGAACTTTTTTTTTTGGGTGGCCTGACAACGAAATGAATTTGAACTGTATGACCAAAACCCAGTAAACCATTAAAAAAAAAAAATTCAAACAATGACGTCTCCAAGAATGGATTTGGTTATTTCCAAATCCTTTCTCACCTTATGCATCAGGGATGAATCTTGGCAATTTTTTTTAGTCAAGTAATTTTGGTTTTGAAGAATAGGTGATGACAATTTGAGACTCGATCTTAATTGGTCATGGGTTCAATAAAGACATTCATACTCAAATTCTCGGCAGACCCAATTGAATGGAGCTGGAGGTGCTACAGTGTCCTCTCTCTCTCTCTCTCTCACACACACACACACACACACAAAATCCCAAATACCTCTTATGATGGTAGTGCAGGTGGTCTCTGATTGCAAAGCAACTACCAGGAAGAACAGATAATGATGTGAAGAACTACTGGAATACCAAGCTGAAAAAGAAGCTTTCCAAGATAGGAATTGACCCTCTAACCCACAAACCCATCTCCCAGGTCGATGATGAACAACTTCATCTTCCCACAAAATCCAGATTAAAGAAAACACTCACCTCAGAACCAAAACAACACCAATTTCACAAGGTACCATTTGGGTACCTTTTTCTTCTTCTCTGCTTCATCTTCCCACAAAAACCCGATTCAAGAAAGCACGGAAAGGTAGAGAGAAATAAATTAAGAAACATAACCCAATTTCTAACCCAATTGTAGTCAAAGCCGCCGTCGTCCCCACCACCTCCAGTACCATCCACAACATTGTCCACCACGCCGTCGACATCCCCGCTTGCCGCAACCTTAAAACGGCGAATATTCAAATCAGGTAGCACAATTGGGTTTACTCTTCGATTTAGGGTCTGGAAGTGATGGTAATCGATGTGGGAGATGATCCTCTAATATATATTTTTTTTATCAATCTGTGAGAGACGAATTTACCCTTACAAATTTGACCAAAATCACATTAACTAACAGAAAAGGTAACGGCATGTACACTAATTAAGTAGAAATTTGAACTTGATGTACCGTTTTGATTTTAACAAAACTTGATTCACGAAAAGTTAGAATGGGCGATACTTCATGTACTCTTCTTGAAATTTTCCCATTTCACAATCACATTCACTAGCAACACAGCTAACTTGGTTTACAACTGATATAGTTTCTAACACAGATGACTTAAAGCTTTACACCCTCAACCTTCCACTTGATTTCAGAATCAATGACTCACTGATCTCAAGAACAATTACCATGATGAATGCAGTGAGAAATACTTGTAGAAGAATATTAGTGAGAGTTATGCAAAAACAGTTTGTGAAGACTAAGCAACACACTATGAAAAACTTAGATCGATAACTCTGTCCTTCACGATCAGTTTCGAAACCTTTTATAGGGGAGCAAGACTCCCCCTCAAAACAAAATCTCTTTTTCACCACAGAATAAGATGAACATGGAAATGTTACAAAACTGAAATCAAATTTACCTAACTATATGCAAATCCGATCATTATCTGATATGCATTTTGAAAACCTTTTAATGCAGATAAGTATATCAAATCAATTTAACCGATACGCATATCAATTTTAAATCATGTAAAATGATATGAAATGAATACCACCTTTAACTCAAGATCAGTGAGAATGATTCTCCTTGATTTTCTCTTCATGTTCTGCATGTTTCTTTACTTTCCTTGAACCATCGGGTAAGTAGGAGAAGTACTCTCCTAGTCTTGTGCAACGTCTATTCTCCTAGTGGCATTGGGAAAATATGTGTTGAATGGTAATAGCCCAACATGCTTACAATTTTATCATAAGAGACTTCTTTATTTGTTGATCTCATTGGTTATGAAGATAAATTTTAGACTTCTTTATTTGTTGATCTCATTGGTTATGAAGATAAATTTTAACCCCAACTCTCAAGTTTCATCACGTGTCACTGTATATTTGTAAACTAATACTACAAGTACGTGGTTGAATGTACCTTCAACTTAATTAGACTGCCTACATGCATGTTTCTTCTTATGTCAAATACAGCATGCGATAGATATTGAACACAGAAATTTGAGGCATGCAAAATCTCATAGCAGTTCTGTGAGGATTAGTATGAGGCTGGCATATGCTCTGCGTGATTAATTGTGGGCATACAGTTTATAAGCAATCATAACTCATAACAAATTCGATTTCAGCAATTTCAAAAAAAGGACTAATGATTTTTTATTAAAGCATTGTTTCAATTCCTTTCTTTTAGCTATGGATTTGGTGTTGGAGTGAATTGGTGAGTAGTCTGCTAGGTATATTCATATTTAGATCCTTAGTTTTATTAAGGAAAAATTTCAGTTTAGTACCATGTGATTTGAGTCCAACATCATGTTAGTCCCTGCAGTTTTAATTTGATAAGCAACACCCCTGCACTCTCAATTTCAATCAACCGTGTCCAAATTTTACTGTGCCGTCCATATTAGCCATTAACTGGGCCCACTTAAAGGGCTAAATTTGTCATTTCACACAATTTTCCTACAAAAAATAATAATAATAATAATCGAAGGAAAAAACCATCGCTCTCTCTCCTCCTCTCCCCCATTCCTCCATCTCCACCCACCTCCTCTACCTAAACACTGATCAAAAGCAAATTGTTTGTTCATCATATCCCTTATTTTTCGATCAATCCCAGCAACATTTAACACTCAGCAGACCAGATCCTCATATCTAAATAGTAGCTACTCTCTCTATCTCAATGAATATGAGAAATCATTCATTAAAAAAAAAATGAATATGAGAAATCTACCAGCAAATGACTAAAAAGCATTCTGCAATGGAGCTCAAAAAGTGATCGGATACCAAAATTGGGGAAAGAAAGAAACACCTAACCAATGGATTTGAACCCAAATTCAGAATGATTGGCTGTGAAGCAAATATAACTCACAGTTTATTGGATGAATAGGAAAATTCAAACCAGTGATTGAATAACATAAAGAACACCAAATCCAAAATTGAAACTCAAGTAAGTATGGCTAATCATATCGAAATTAAATTGGGCAATTGTTCCCAGAACTGAAAGCTCCATCGATCCCAAATCGTACTAACAATCCAGTTCCAATTTTACCTCTTACCGGATTCAGCTTCAAATCCAATTTTAACTCATACCCAACTCTTAATTCTTCTCTAAATTGGCTAAACGTTGATCCTTTTTCAATCAGGGTTTCAAATTCAAAGAACCCAATACACATTAGCTCACAATCCTCAAAACCCAGTTCAGATCAGCGATATGTAGTGCTTGTCTTCATCAGGATCAGTGGAGGACGATGAAAGTATTGACTTTGACAGAAAAGGAGAGTACCACACCGGAATTTTGAGAAGGAGAAGAAATCAGAAGAGGAGCTCTAGCTTCCAGGAAGTTGATGATGTCGTTCTCGTTGTCCTTCAGCTTTACCTTCTTCCCAAGACGATCGTTCAGCACTACCTTGAACATCTTCAATTCTTCTTCGAAAGTCCTTTTTGAGGGTCGGGTCGGGATGAGCATTTTGATCAGTAGCCATGGGAGAGGGTGAAATGGGTCGGGCCGGAATCCATGGCGGTGGCGATGGGGCGGACCAGATTGGAGAGGGAGAGGGAGAGGGAATTGGCGGCGAAGAGGGTTTGGAGGTCAGAGAGAGTGGAATCAGAGATGGGTTGGGATTGGGTATTGGTGGGGTTTTCGAGGTGGCGGAGGTCTTCGAGCTCTGTGACTATTCGGGCTATGGTTTCTTCCATAGCTGATTTGGGTTTGAGGTGAGACTGTTTAGGTAGAGGAGGTGGGTGGAGATGGAGAAATGGGGGAGAGAGGAGGAGAGAAATGGATCAATGGTTTTTCCTTCGATTAGATTAGTTTTTGTTTTTGTTTTTTTTTTTTGCAGGAAAATTGTGTGAAATGACTAATTTAGCCCTTTAAGTGGGCCCAGTTAACTGCTAATATGAACGGCACAGTAAAAAGTGGACACGGTTGATTGAAATTGAGAGTACAGGGGTGTCGCTGATCAAATTGAAACCGCAGGGACTAACATGATGTTGGACCCAAACCACAGGGGTACTAAACTGAAATTTTTCCTTTTATTAAATTAAATCAAGGGGTTTTGTCCATTTACCCCATTTCTATGGATTTTTTTTTCCCACTTACTCCATTAAGTTTTTTTTAATTCCCTCTTACCCAATACACTCTAAGGGAGTTTTCCTTAATATCCCATTAAGATTTTTTTTTATTTTAATTTTTTTTAATACCATTTTACCCCTCACCCCTTTGTTACTTAGAGAGAGAGAGAGAGAGAGAGAGAAACCATAGGAGACTTCACCGGAGCCCATCATCGATCGCCGGAATCCTGTCACCAGTCGCTGGAATCCGGTCACCGGTCGCCGGATTCCGGCCAACTTTGGCTGGAATCCTGTCACCGGCTGCCGCCCACTGGAATTTGCTGAAAATCTCACTGGAAAGTTTTTTTGTCCCCAATAGACATCTATTGCCCCCTAATAGAGGGGCAATAGAGGTCTATTGCCCCCCAATAGACGACTATCAGTCATGTATTGCCCCCTAATAGACGACTATCAGCCATGTATTGCCCCCCAATAGACGACTATCAGCCATGTATTGCCCCTCAATAGACATCTATTGCCCCCCAATAGAAATTTCGGTTGCTGGAATGGGAACTAATCTTACTAAAATTAGACAAATAAACTTTAATTAAAGAAAAAAAGGAGGAGATTACATCAATTCAAAACGTCTATTACCTCCCAATATACATCTATTGCTCCGTAATAGAATTGTTTTTTCTCCCATTTTTCTTCCCTTCTGGCCTTCTACCCCATTTTACCAAAAAAAAAAAAAAAAATTTGGGCACCCAGAAAATACTCTAGGCACCCACTCTTCTCTTCTCTTCATCCTTCTTCGCGGGTTGTAAACCTGCATTTTTAAGCAGAAAGCAGAACCGTTGCTTTTAACAAAACACAACTGCACGGTGAAGCTATCCATGAATGGATGAGAAAATTCACAACGAATCAGAATAATTGAATGGATCGTGTCATGGAGCACCAACAAGAAGAGCTTCGTTGTTTGGAACCGAAATTGGGCCAAGAACTCGGCCCAGGACTTGACAAAAAAGAACCCGAGACCGGCGGTAACATTGACCAAAATCTCGGATTCGGACCTTTCCGGTAGGAATCAAAAAACTTCTTCAAATCGATCTCGAGGTTGACGAGGTAGTGCACCGGCTTGCCGTCCTTCTTGTTGCTCACTTGTTCGACGCAGAGGAGGAGGACCACGTAGAGCGACTATCGCTGCCAGCCTGCCGGAGAAAGTCCCTCATTGATGAAGACGTCGTTTCGACAATGATCGGTTGAAGAGAGGAGAGAGATCTTGCCAGTGCTGAAGGTAGTGCCCGAGTAGAGCCGTCCCCGACTGTGAACGAGGACGACCTGCGCGTCGATGAGGATTTGGCCGACATCGTGAGAGAGAGAGAGAGAGAGAGAGAGAGAGAGAGAGAGAGAGAGAGAGAGAGTCTGATCGGAGAGATGAGAGATAGTGGTATGTAATTGTTTAATTAATATGAGGGTAAATTTGTCATTTTTTTTAAATTGGGTTAGTGGGAATAAAAATCTATTGTTAGGGTAAGTGAGATAATTTTTAGTCATTTTAGTGCTTTATGTCAAGGACCCTTAAATCAAATTAGATATCGGAAGAAACTAACTTTGAGTACCCAAACTAACTTCGAGTACCCAAACATCTAAACTTGAGTAGTGGGGGTACACAGTGTGGTAACTTAAAGGTAGGGGGTGATTGGTTTTCCGTATTGGTGATCCTAGGGTTTGGGTCGTTGTGAATCCGCGGACACAAAAGTATGATTGTGATTAGAGTTACCTGGGGTTAGAGTTAGGTGGTAGCATATGTGATGTCATGAAATCAGTAGATGGTGCAATTCGATACTAAGCTAGCTAAAACGTGACACTCCCTCTCACTTCAAACAATTTATGGATTGTCAAACTTCCTAGTTCAATAGCCAATGCTAATAGCTTTGACTTGCTCAACTTCGCTTGACCTCTAGAAGTTATTTTACTTTTTTGTTGTAGTATAAAATTATGAATGATTGGTGTTTTTATAAATGATCAAATTGGTCATGCTTTCAAATAACATCATAATTGGCCTGATTAATTACGCTTGAACTTGCTTCCATAATAAAGATGCATGTATTACCAAATTATGATATTTGCATATGAATCAATAAATCTAATAAAAATGTGTTTTATAAAAATACAACGTATGATATACTTTTTCATAGCTAGCCGTTAAAATAAATTATTGTATAATCTTAGACCACCACATAAATGTGGTCTAGACTAATATGATTGGTCGGCATGACAAGTAGTTGTTGTTGATTACTCCATTAAACTAAGCTACAATGTGTATGTGGGTCATGGCGGCAGGGGTAAAGGTATGGTACATTAACATCACTCATAATTTTCCATGACGGCATATCTTTTTTTTCTTCTTGGTTCTGTTAGAATTTTGTTTTTCAGTTATTGATCAATTTAAATAAGTATTATTTTGAGCCAAGGTTTTGGTGTTTGTTGTTCAGACGGTTTTCTGGTGGAGATTGAGGTCTTGGTTTCAGTCCTGGTGGAATTATTGTGTTGAGTTTGAAGTATGCGGTGATATTTTGAGAAAATTAAAGGAGATACATTGACATGATCGAAGACCTTCCCAAACCAAACTAGTACTGATCTAGGGCTCATAAATCCCACTCTGTTGTCTCTCCACGCTATGATGCAATCGCTCCATTCCTGTCAATCTCAACTCTTTTAGTTCCATTACAGCAAATACAATTTTTAAATTACATCTTAGCCGGAGTTTTGATCTGCTCTCTTCCTGATTTTTCAACCTGTAATGTGTTGTTTGCAAGTGTTTAATATGTGTCCACAAAGTCACAAATTAATGAAATGCAAACTAGAAATTAAGGTTGTTGTTTCTTACTGATCTGTATTTTCTTCGTTTGTCGCGTGTCAGGCACATTGCCCTTAAGTTTGTTATTCTGAAGATATCTGTAAACCAAAAGCATGTTACCACAAAACATTAAAACAAACATGTGACTGATCGATTAATTGTTTTTCAAATACTCACATCTCACGTAATTTTGGAAGTTTGCCTAATGATTCAGGGATTTGTCCTTCAAGCTGGTTGTTCTCCAGATGCCTTTACCAGGATAACAGAGAACAGAATCAAAGCATTGCAGAAGACATATGCATGGATTGATAATTAAGTATGGGAAAGTCATAAAAAAAATGAATACTTATAAGACTAGCTATATCTTACAAAGTTTCCAACTCCTTTAATGAGCCCATGTCTGGGATCTCGCCTTTAAGTTTGTTATCGCCAAGCCAACTGCAAGGAAATAATGCCATCAAAGGCACCATTTAAAAGGTGGTTTGATGAGAGAAGCCCATGAAAGCTGGTAACATAATTAACAATTGCATGATTACTTACATATGGTGTAGGGCAGTTAAGTTTGCTATGTTTGGTGATAGTGACCCAGATAGCCCGACGCTAGTTAAATTCCTTCACATGACAGGACAAACATATTGACTGCAGATCAATATTAAATCCTCTAGGGTAAAATTATCTACGAATTTAATCATCTTATAAGTACGATATACAAATATATATGCCACGTTAAAAGAAGTTAGTCTGTAAAACTTACAGAGATATCACTCGAGAAGAATTTCCATGAGAACATGTAACACCAGTCCAAGAATTGGCTTCAGGTAAACAAGGATCGCCACTCCAATCGGAAGGTGGGTTGTCAAAACTCCTTTTCACCTCATGCATTGCCTCGACTAAAGTAGAATCAAACAAGAAATTACAATCTTGTTTTAAACCAGAGAGAGAAGATGTGTTTGATAAACAATAATCATGAGATTAAATAGTCCATGTACCATCTCTGTGGAGCGTTTCTAATCCAAGAGGAAAAATCTGCATGATCTCACCAGCAGTGACGACCGGCCCAACTGCCATGCCCACGGCAGGGGCTAGGACAATCTCAGTCTTTCCAGACAGAGGCCACTGTGCTGCATAAACTGTTAAACCCTTGGTGGTGACATTGAGATTGCCAGAGAAGGGCTTGCCATTCACTGAAACATTGAAGACTCTCCAACTAAAAGGGCTTGGGTTCCGGTTGTCCTGGAAATACAATGCAATGTAGAAAGCTGCGTTGGGGAGTGACACAGGTGGCCACTGGAGCTGAAGTTCCTTCCCTCGGCTTGTTGTGATAGAATTCTCGAATAATTTTGCTGGTGGGACATTCCAGAAATCAGAGGGAGTGACATCGGCCTTGTTAGTGGACACAGGGTTCTTGTCCTTGAATGGTTGCCATAACCGGTTGAATTTGTCATCTGGAAAGCTAAGTTCAAATTTATACATTCACCATCAGACCATAGTGCTTATGATTTATAATTGCAGCTGATTCCTAATGGATGTCTACACTAGATGACATAGATTTGACACAAAAAACAAGCCCAAATTCAAAGATGAAATTAACTTATATTTCCTTCTGGTTTATCTTCACAAATATTTCATCTCCAGCATTATAACTCAAGATTCGTTTTCACTCGTGTACAAAGAAAGAAACTTTTTACGGCCAACTTTGCTATGACATTTCTACAAAGGTGGATCAACGACAAATACAATTAATGTAGTATTACAACAACATAAATGACTTTCAAATGACCCTCTCACGTAACCTAAGGTTGATATTTGCTAGAATAAAAAGAGAAACTTTTTATGGTGACTACGTACATTTCTTACCAAGATGGATCAACAGATGTGACAGATGTAGTTGTACGTACTACTATTAAAAAAACCATTGCACTCAAAATCTTAAGCCGTTATAAAGCCAAAACCTTTATTTAAAATCACACTCTCATGTAGCATGGAGTTGCAAACAAATACTGAGGAAAATATGGAAGTGCAGATCCACACTACAACTCATATCAACAGTGGGAGATGAGAATTAGAGGTTTGAACCTCACAAACTATAGCTCTTTGCCAAATTAGATAATTCCTATAACCTCATCAAACAAACATATATCAAGCTAACAACTGGTACCAAGATAATTACAATAAAATCATCTGGATCATATTTTAGAGTGCCTATCTACTAGAGGTAGAACTCAGTTCTATAGATTAGTCCTGCCTCATTAGTTATGTATACACAGGATACCAATGCTATTAGATGTACTTAACATGTCATCTAGTACAACAATATCAAATTATTAAAAATGCAGTGCGTAATAAAGGAGGAGTGGAGTTCGTACCCAATTACGTCACCATTAGTAGGAGTTCCGAAGTTTGCCCTTGCCACAGTACTAAGTCCATACTTGTTAAAATCGGTGGAGTTATACACCGAGTCATCCAAGTACTCCAGCTCAAGAGCTGAGATGAAGGGACTAGAATCAGTCCCCGTCATGTTATTCCTAGCAAGACACACACTTAGTTCCTTCCCCTTTGCCGACACCACTATCTCATAATACGAGCTAAGTCCATTGGCAAAGTCCTCTGTTGTGTTAACTACACTCCACTTAGTCCCATCCACAATTTGGTCAAACACCGGTGGCTCCTTCCCACCATCAAAACCACCATAATAGTAAGTCGTCCTCACAAGGTACTTTCCATCTTTGATCACTGGAAATTCATAACAATATTTTCGCGCAGACTTGTCTGGAAAATAGCGCAATGTAGTGAGTATGGGAACCAAGTCTTTCTGCTTGATGTTGCTCGTTTTTCCAACTGATATGTAACCTTCATCTGTGACATACTTCAGGCTACCTACGATCACATCATTATTGGATGAGGCCCCAGCGCCACAGTTTAGGAGGTAACCTGCAGTTTTGGTAATGCTTTAGAGAACACATACATAAATTTTCATATGACATTGAGGTAAATTCTTGATGTGGTTAGCTCAATTTGCAAGAGATATTGAGAAAAAGAGTTATTTGGTCCCTTCCAATTTAACCAAGAAAATTTCCAGATGCATTAGAGAGACATCAATTTGCAAGGACCATTATATTCTATTACAGCTAAAACAAAATGAGAAACCGACCAAGAAAAAAGAACAGAACTTTAGCCATTAGAAAAACAATTTCCGAAAATTGGGATCAAACCTGAAAATTTGGTTTATCATGTAAACTTGCTGATATGAAATATAAAGACCCAAACCCTAATCTGAAAATCAATCATGTCTAAATTGTCCCATAGACAAACAAGGGAAAACCCATTAACAAACCCCAACAGAGAAAATTAACAAAATGGTTTAACAACTAGAGGATAATGTTGGATTGTTTAGGGTGAAAATGCCAATATTAAAAAATCCCAAAAGCAAAATGAACAAAATGTGGTTTAATAATTATGTGTACAGACCTCTAGGGTTACTTTGAGAGTTGGCTTGGAGAGGAATGGTGACCATCCATAGGAGTAAGAGCCAGAGGGACATGTTTGTCCTGGGAAGGCACAAAAGCTTTGCCCAGAAAAAAAAGCCAAAACATGCAAAACCATGGGAATTTTTAGTTTTCTTGAGAAATACAGGAATACGGGCCAAAGTGGAGGCTGGGGATGACCTGGTTCAATTTGACACATCAAGGGCTCTGCTTGAAAATAGACAGACTACACAAGCACATGTTTGACCAAGTCAATATTATTTAAAATTTTCTACAGTGTGTACCTAAGAATAATTTTTTTTTTTTCATCCTAGTTGTTAGAATAATTTTTATTATGAAATTACAATAATATATATACATTGTAAAATAAAGACCAAACAAATCTATTTTGTATCCAACATTGGTTATATGCAAAGTCTCACAAAGCTAAAGTTGTTTTGATCGTAGATCACCGTAGAGTCAATATTAGAGGAAGTCTGAGGAAGAGATCAACGTAACATGTGGAGCTCTCTCCCACATTTAGAAAGAGTGAAAAGACCCCTTTTTATAAAGGTTTGGTTGGGTTTCATCTCCCCAAACACAATCCGATTAATATCTTTCTAGAACAAAGATAGAACAACCAAGCGCCTGTAGCTCAGTGGATAGAGCGTCTGTTTCCTAAGCAGAAAGTCGTAGGTTCGACCCCTACCTGGCGCGATTTTCAAAGGTTTTGTTTTTGTTCACTTTTGGCCTTCCGAAACGACGTCGTTTCGGCAGAAGAAATTGGACGATTCCAAACCCTAATTTACTCTGGGTTCCCACTATTTGGGAGGATTGGTTTTTGGAACCTGCTTGGGTTGGTTTTTGGAACCTGCTTGGGTCATTGAACATACAGCAGCAGCAGCGTCGTCTCCAGATTCTAAGAGGTAAAAGAAAACTCTTGCCAACTTAAAAATTTGGTCTGATTAAAGATTTGATTTTTATCAAACATCAATTCTGATTCTAAAAGGGTTTGGGTGGGGAATTTGCGATGGATTTTAATTAACGAGTTGTGGAAAAGCTGTAGGCCTAGCATTTGAGCCCGTGACCCGCAAACCCGCCCGAAACCCGCACGGTAAAAGCCCTCACGAACCCGTCCATTTATTAAATTCGTGCTAAGAAAGCCCGCACCCAAAAAGCCCGCAAATTAACGGGCCTTGCGTGCTAAGCCCACTGGAACCCATTGGAACCCGTTTACTTCCAAACAAACCCACTCCGACCCTTTCCGTCATTCAGCAACGACAAAAAACGCATCTCTCTCTCTCTCTCTCTGGAACGCAACCCTGAATCTGAGCAGTGAGCACAGCAGCCTCCCATTCATTTCCGTCACCCAAATCCCAACTCTCTCTCTCTCTCTCTCTCATCTCTCTCTGCGCGCCCAATTTCTCAAGGTATTGGATCTGTCTTTTGCTTTGGGTTTTCTTCGATTCCGTGCAGTTTTTGTATCTGGGTATTGC
>LYNE01002662.1:26877-41005 GCA_001662545.1 Rosa x damascena
TGATCATATTCATACCAACATTAACTCGGAGATTACAAATTACAAGATCAAACTGAGGCCTGGGAATTGCAAACCGACAAACTGAGACCGAAACCGTCCGACCCGATCGGTATCGGCTCAATCTGCAAAGTCATTTCCACACATTCCCGAACTGAACCGTACCGAAAAGTATGCAAACGGGTCGGCATCGGTATGGGTCAAATACATACCGTATTGGCCGACCCGACCCAATTTTCTAATCTTTTACATAGAAAGCACGACTTGTCGTAAATGTCAACCCTAAACTCCCAATTGCTTCGCATTCTGCCGTTCTCAATTCACACAAACCCTAAAGTCCTAAACTGAGCCTCTGCCCTCCCTCGACTGATCGAAGATTCGAAGGCTCTCACTCCTCTCTGCTCTCCTCCATCGAAGATTCGAAGGCTCTCACTCCTCTCTGCTCTCCTCCATCGAAGAATCGAAGGCTCTCACACTCCTCTCTGCCCTCCATTGAAGAATCGAACGAACGCTATCACTCCTCTCTGCCCTCCATCGATGATTCGAAAGCTATCACTCCTCTCTGCCCTCCATCGAAGAATTGAAGGCTCTTACTCCTCTCTCCCCTCCATTGAAGAATTGAACGCTCTCACTCAGTCACTCCTCTCACAGAGATCAAATCAGAGTTCAAGAGTGAAGAAGATAAGAGCCTCGATTTGTCTCCAACTCGATTCTTCAAGCCTCCCACTCCGAATCGATGGGAAAACTGCAAGTAAGTCTCTCACTTTCTCAGATTTTTCTGTTTTCATTCATGCTTTGTACTTTGTAGCAGCATGATTGACTAATGGTGTAGCTTGATTTGAATTTGTGGTTGGATCTGTGAGGTTTCTGTAGTGAAATTTTAGTTCTTTATATGCAAAGAGATTTTAATCAAGATAAGGATCAGTTGGTGTTTGTGTAGTTTATAGCAGACCCTGCAAATATGCAATCCTATGTAGGTAGAGCTGCTGTTAAGGTACTAATATTAAAGAGTGCGTGGGTTAGCATGCTAATATACATTTGTTTGCTTGCTTGTTGAAAATTATAATGCTAAGTAGTTAAACTAGTTGATAAAAAAAATTTGATAATGATAAGATGGTCTTAGTTATTGATTATGCTGCATTCTTTCAGGTTTCTGAAAATTTTGATATTCAGAACTGTTCAGACCGATTGGTACCGAACCGATCGGATTTGGGACTGGTCGATACTGAAGATGAGATTCCGGCATCCCGAACCGAACCGAGCCGACTATAAACTCGGTATCAGTTTCGGAAAGGGCCCTTTCCCGAGCCGAGCCAAACCGATCCTAGGCCTAATCAAACTAGATCTCAGCTAGGTAGATACTTAATTGGTACATCAAACTTCAAAAACCCAAAAGGCCAAAACCCTATTCTGTAGGTACATCATTTGATTAATCTCTTCCCAATAAGTTAAACACGTACAACCATTCGTGCAGGGGCGGATCTACACTATAAGTGGGGCGGGCTCAAGCCCATCCGAGAATTTTGGGCTAAAAAAAAAAATTAGATGTATGCATTTCTTTTTAGTTGGGTATTGTCCAGCACTCCAACCCAAGCCCGTCCTTTTTTTTTTTCTTGTTCACTCAACTAGTCGACTTCGAGTCTTCGACTATGCTCCAGCCTCCAGTTCGTCTAATCCGACTAATCGTCTCTCCTCGGCTGTCGGCTCCTCCAGTCCTCCTCCTCCTCCTCTAAACTTCTGCAAATCTGTAGCTCTAGCATTCTCGGCTTCTCCACGTCTCTCAGAGATCAACACATCAACATCAATATCAATTTGGGGCAATGATTCAATGTAAGATTTTGTTTAATTGAATCAATCCAATTTGGGGCAATTTATAGGGTTTAAGGATTGATGTGAAATTAGGTTGTATTCAGGTGAAGATTTCGTGGATTGAACTCATTGAAGAATGAAGGTTGCAGACTTGCGGTCAAATTCTCTTCGTCTCAGCGTTTGGAAATCTGGTATGCAGTGTTGAGCGTTCTCTCCTTCTCCTTGTTTTGCAAATCTGCAATTTATCATTTTATTGTTTAATTGATGTGGGTTAAATGTGATGTGGGTAAGTGGGTTTGAATGTTTGATTAATTGATTAAGTGGGTTTGACGACTGGATAACTTGACCATATAAATGGAGGTATGATTGTATGAAATGGGAACATATCTGTGATCTGTCACTGAATTGTAAATGATTTGTGTCAACTGTCAAGCGGTTTCATTGAACCAACCTAGCTATACTGCTATTTGTTGCTTTTCCTTTCATTGTGCATCAGTGCATATATATCATTGTGGCTTATATTGAGGTTTTTTATTTTTATTAAATTAGTTATTATGAAAAGTAGTTGATTCAAAGTTAATTTCTTAATTTATAGGTGTTAGAGTAAAATGTCAAATCATGAGCCAAAATTGAAGTGATCAAAATTCATTGACTCATGGTTTAAAAGAACAAATGTTGAGTCTTCAAGTTCAAATGTGGTTTCTGAACCTTCCATATCCTCTCCAAATATTGATGTTGAACCTCAACCTTCCATTCCTGAACCACAAAATAATATCAACGCTCTTGAACGTGATCCTGGATTACGTTGTGCCATATGGAAATATCCAATGAATAAGCGTGAAAGTATTCGAAAAGCCTATGTTTTGTTGGGTCCATTTCTTAAATTAATAAAATTCTCTCGCATTGTCGAGATTCTCTATAATATATATATATATATATATATATATATATTTATTTATTTATTTATTTTGTTTAAAAAATCCCAACCCGCCCAAGGTTTCAATCCTGCATCTGCCCCTGCATTCGTGCATGGATCTAAACGACTAAATATGGAAACTGATCGACCAAACAGTACTAGAAGGGAGTAGAAGCAATAGGAGAACTGAATTAATTAATGAAAAGTGGCACTGGTTAAAGGACAAACTCATTACCTCACTCAATCTCTGGTCAATGCACCAGAAAGAGAAATGTGAGGTTGACAATTCAATTCGTCCAAGGAGGTATCTCGAAACTATTGGCTGTTAGATGATAGTTACAGTACAAGGTTTTGAAATAGAAAATAAAGGAAAAGGAAGAATTGAAAATGGAAGATGCACGAAATATACATCTAGCTCTCCTTCCCTGACGAAACGTACGTGAAGATCAAACTAAACAATAAATGAAATCTGCAAAGGCTAGTCAACGTTAAAAGAACATTTGTGAGGCCGTCGATGAGATATTGCCTTGTAAACACGCCACAATAAGTTCAGTTTAAACAAAATTTAAATGTTCAGTAGTCGTCTCATGAAGTTTTGTTTGATTGCTAACAAACAAAGGAATGGAAACATAAGAAAATTAAGCTTGGATTGTACGTAAAATTCCTGTTAAAGCTATCATATTAATTGGTATAATAAGAGGTAGTTAAATATTTAATCGACTACTTTCTTGACTGTAACTTTCTCAGAGAGTCCGGGGTTATGCTTACAGTGACAAGTTATTGTACTTAATCAAATAAGTGACATAAACATATGAAATAACAGATTAACAAAAGCAAGTTCAGAAAAAGTAGGTAAGCTCATTGGGGTTAATCCAGCTAAGGAGGATTAATGCTGGTAATTTTGTGCGATCAAACTTCTCTGACATTCCCATTGTGTAGCTCATTTTTCATCAGGAATAATTTGAGGGAAGGGAATCTGTTTGCACTGAATAATTTATCAGCATGTTACTAGCTAGGGTTCTCAACAGTCAGAACACACTACAGTGACTACACAACCCTTTGTTATTACGTAGTTTGATCATTTCTGATGTAATCCATTCATCAAATGGAGCCTGCTGCAGTTTCACCATTTACAAGAACAAATATGACTATAAACCGAAGAAAGGGCCATTTTCACTGGAGGAGCTCGTTCACTCCAAAGTTAGGCTATAATTCCAGTACGTTCATACAATAGTAAGTAAATTTACACACTGAAAGTGGTGCTATAATGACATTTCCCTTTGCTTATGCTAGGATTGTAATGTCAGCATTAGTTTTTATTTTTATTTTTTTTAAGAACCGGTGCGGCTGCCCTTAAAGCTTGATTAATGAAACCATAGAATACAAGGGGAAACATAGAGCCTTAACCCCAGATTACAATAAAATAATATATTCTAATATGCACAAGTTAGCAAAGAGTGCACGACTGACTACTCTATTTGTTTTGACAAAGGGGTGAAATAACGGAAATATAACTCAAATAAAGAGAAACATCATAACAAAAAGTACAGTTTCCTATTATGTTGCCGCATCATAACAAAAAGCACAGCATTAGTCTTTACTTCTTTGAGATTTTCTTTAACAGCTGCTACATATACCTCTTATTTTCCAATTCAAGATGGATTATTTAGTTTTTATGTCTTCATTTCGTCATCCTCGTTGTTGTCGTCCTCTTTTCCCTCTTCGTTTCCTCCCCATTTTCTGAATTCGTAGTTGTATACCTTCACAGTCCAGTCGATGCGTGTCGTTCTCACAAAAATTTGCAACACCCTTTACTTATATAGGAAAACAAGAAAAGAGAAACAACCCAGACTTTCATTAGAGGGAAGGTAAGCAGAGCAAGCATATTTAGCTATTTACAGATTTAAAGAAAAGAGAGAAAGAACCTCACTTGTAAATTTGAATCGCAAGAAGAAAGTAGAAAGTATTTCCTTCCCCGAATTTAATTTTTCAGTTTCTTTTGGCGGGGGTTTATTCTTTGGGCCTAGTCCCTCAGCTCAACCTTCCCTTCGGGCCTTCGGCCATGACTAATATTGACTATTGCATCTTCGGCCCACCTGAAATTATTGGGTAATAATCTTTTTGGTTGAAAAATTGGGCTTTAGATTAATAAGGCTAACGATCTTTTAGTTATTGATCATTTACCATAAACTATCACGCTTTCTGCAAAACCTTAAACTCGAGAGTCGAGAGGGTCGGTTGTTTGACATAGAATGAATGACGGCAATGTTGAGCTTTTAATCTACACAACGGAGTTCTTTTGTACATTGTCATTCTATATATTATTTAGTTTCCATTTTTTATCTTAACTTCAAAATTGAGCAACCGTGTATTTTTCGTAACATGGGTAACAACGAGAGTAGTTGCAGGACTAACAATAACAATAATGTTGAGTTGTAAACTTATATTTTTCAATTTTTTTTTTCTAGTAAAAAAAAATTTGCAGTGACTTTATTTTTGATTTTTCATGTCTTCTTTCTTAATCTTTTTGTTTTTTTGTTCTTTCCGCCATTCATTACTTCATTTCTCAGTTGTTTAACATTGGTTCAAAACTTCAAATATCTTACTTGTAAAGTTGACTTCTTTTTCATGTGTGTTCATTTAACTCTCATCAAACCGAAAAAATTAATTAGTATAAATTCAATTAGAAACATAGACTCGAGTATTAAGATGGTCACTTTCTTAAAATATTAGTTTTTTTTTTTTTGAACAATTACAATGCTACTTTGTTACACATTTACACTCAAGAGTCCTTTATATGAAACTAGACTGTCCTAAAAGCAAGATATGAAAAACATTAAAAATGTTCCAAAATTTAATGAAAGCTTCGAAAAGTGTTACCTTTTCAGTTCGAGACAAGTAGTGCTGACCCATTTGGCACCTTTATCTTATCTCAACTGAAAACCAGATTCCCCGCCAATCGGATCACAGACAACTCCGGCGGCGGCCGCCCAAAACCGGAGTTCCACGTTCTTTCAACCCCATTAAAACCACGCTCCTTCTTCTTCTCTCCGACCCTCATCAACATTCAATCCCAGGTATAATTCATAAACTCTCATATCTGGGTTTTTGTTTTCAAGAATCATAATCCCAGTTACGTCTAATGTAATCAAATTATAAAAATACATGCTTTCACTACATGTTAGAAGCATTTTGTTTCTTGGGACCACAACAAGATGATGGCTTTGGCTTCTATCCATTTTGTGATATTTTTCCTTATCCCTATTATTGGTTCCTTGATTCAAGTTGAGATTTTGATTGATTGGGATTGCATTCATTGAGGAATTTTTATGCAATAGAAATGGTTTTGTAACTCCAACTAAAATTTCCCCTAGTGATTCTTAGAATACCATTTAAGCTGCTTGTGTTAGCTGGTTTTTTTGTTACCCTTTAGTTTTCCCAGGTTCAATCAGTTGAGCTTTTAAGAGGGTTTGAGGAAAATGTACCCTGGTGGTTACACTGCTGAAGTTACAAGCTTATCTCCTAAAGCTACTGAGAAGGATGTTTACGATTTCTTCAGTCACTGTGGTGCAGTTGAGCATGTTGAAATCATGAGGTAGATTTCATCTGTCCCAGATTCTAATTGCTGAAAATGACTCCTTTTATGTTTAATTTTATACATTTAACTGATTCTTGAAAATTGTATTTAGTCATTGATTATATATAGGTTTGTCCACCATAAACTCATTGAATTGGTCAGAAGCTGTTTGTTTGTTCAAGATAGCTTTTGTGAAGCTTGCTTTGCTGCACTTCTTAGTCTAGATTAAGTGTAAAAGAAACTGAAGCCTGCATTATCGGTTATGGTAAATTTTTTGTTGGCTCAGTTGCTCATTGTCGTTGTTTTCTATGAATTGAATTTATTCATGATTACCTCACCTGTAGCCTTGTTGAACCATAAGCATTACTATACATGACTAACACCGGAGTACGTAGTGGAGTTACTTTCACTAATTTTCTCAATTACCATTTGACAGCTAGCTGGTTTCAATCAATAATAACTCATTAGAAATAGGGCCATTCATGAGAAATCTTCAACTGAGAAGACAAAGTCCAAAAGGTTGAACGTGGAAACTCTTATGTTTTCAACAATATTAATTTAGTTTAAGTGCATTGGATTTTGTTAACGATTGTGTATCTGATTTGGAAGAATGCTTTAATTGTTGGAAACAGATCTGGCGAATATACCTGTGCTGCATATGTGACATTCAGAGATGCTTATGCTCTTGAAACTGCTATTTTGCTCAGTGTAAGTTGCTGGTCTCTTTACCCTGAAAATGCTTACTGAGTCGATAAAGTTACTTCCTTAACCTACATTAACCTGACTTTTGGTACCATTCTCAATATATATATATGTGTGTGTGTGTGTGTGTGTGTGTGACTAGCTGTAGATGTCCAGACTCCAGAATGAGTCGGGTAGAATTTGGAATTGCATGACTTTGGTTATGGTAAAATTATGCATTGTCGGGATATCAAATGGGAAGGCACAAGTTTTCTTTTGTCTTTCTCCATTCTTTATTCTTTCTAATATATGGAAATAAGGAAATTTATCTGATAGCAATTCATTGATTTCTGATAATTAGCCGCCATTGAAATTCGTTTGTCTGCTTTTACTTTAACAAAGATGATTTAGGTTTCATCTGATATTGAAAAGCCTCCTCTGGTGTAGATGCTCGAATCCAAGGCTGGTGCTGAGTGACCACTAAGTTTTTCTTATCCCATTGTTTAAAATTTTCAGGGAGCCAGGATTGTAGATCAATGTGTATGCATAGCACGCTGGGGAAATTATGTTGATGAGGTTGATTCTTGGCACAGTCCCACATACAACTCTGAAAACCACAGTAGCTCAACGGTATGTGATGAATCCCTATGGATTGGATTGGATTAGTTGCAGGTTCATACCAATTTTAAAGCACAGTACAAGCATAGCATAATTACTTCTTCATGTGATTTGGAACTTCAAGTGTTTGTTGCTTTAAGATTTTAGTTGAATGGTTAAATAATGTCTCCAAATACGTGATGTTGGAGCTTAGATTCCGATAATCTAATTTATTTCTTAAAATGCCATTGTTCTACTATCTTTGTATCAGCTAAGTTACCTTCTGAATATTATTCCAGGCTATTCACACAAGCCAGTTCGTTTCTAGCCCTGGAGAGGCAGTAACTGTTGCTCAGGAAGTTGTCAAAACATTGGTAGCCAAGGGATATGTTCTGGGACAAGATGCATTAGTCAAGGCGAAAGCTCTTGATGAGTCCTATCAAGTATCAGCTACTGCAGCAGCCAAGGTTTATGAGCTTAGCGATCGAATAGGGCTCACTGAGAGAATTCAAGAAGGCAGGGAAGTTGTTAAGTCACTAGACGAGAACTTCCATGTTTCAGATATCACCAAATCGGCTGCAACTGCTACCGGAACGGCAGTAGTGGTAGCAGCAACTGTTACTGGGAGAGCAGCCTTAGCAGCAGGAAGCGCTGTAGTGAACAGCAGCTACTTTGCCAAGGGAGCTCTTTGGGTTTCGGACATGTTGACTCGTGCAGGCAAAGCTGCAGCTGATTTGGGCAGTCATGACAGTAAATAAGGAACACCATTTCTCTAGTATGTTCATCTGTATCAATCAATTTCTTTACAAAAGAATAACAATCTGCTAAATGCAAGCCTAGTATATAGAGATTGTCTCGCTAAATCCTCTATCTGAATATTTGTGCATCAAAAACAATGTTGAAAATTTAGTAAAAATTGTTGAATGAAAACAGAGGTCAGTCTAAATCGTCTTGGGTCTTGACCATGAATCAAAATGACTCATTCAACTTTCTTCATCAGGATGTTTGACCCTGTTGTTTAACCAAGTATTTATGAAAGGTAAACGCCCTTGATGATTCGCAACGATGGTGGTCGACTCTTGACAGAATGTATCTGTTTCGAGACCATCAAGTCAACTGCTCTTCCATCTCTGAACTCTCTCTAACACAGTAATTTCTGAAGCTCTTCCCAAGTCAGAGTCAGAGAGAGAGAGAGACATCAAGGTTGTGGTTACTTTCAAAATTTAAGGGGGAGGCTTCACAATTCTATCTGCTTCCCATCAACTACTTTCTAATTTTTCTTAATAATACTATTCTCATCTGCCAACCAATCGTTATATATCATTCAGTACTGCAGCAGTCTTTACCTCCCAACGACCCCGTGATTTTGAATGTTGACATTATATTCTTCTCTTGCAGCATGTTGATGCCCAAATTCCGGACCAACAATAACATCCGGAAAAGAACAATACAAAAAAAAAAAAAACACGAGATTTATGGCACCTTAAAATACAAATAATTAATACAATCATGCGTCTTTCTCTCCAACTGCATTATTATCTTGAAAAGCAACCTTTCTCTTCCCTTTTTTTTAGGGTTTATGCCTTACTTCATGGCATGGACAGAAATCGACTAAACAAAGAGCTTCTAAGATCTGAGCTTTATGCTCCATTATGACGTTGAGTCCACAAAAGCTTCTGCATCCACGGACTTGTAAACATCGCAATGTAAGAGCTCCATCATTTCAAATCATATAGTACAACTAAAAAAGGCTAGAATTTGGCTTCCCTTTTCACAATTTGGGTATCACTTTCCAGAGAACATGCAAGCAGAATATTTAGCAACGATATTGATCTGACAACACGGACCTGAACCCTTATTTCTCCTCTTCAATCTTCTTTTACAAAGACGAAAGATCCCAGTGGAGGAGTGGACCCAAGAAGTTTTTTAGATAATGTCGTTAACTCCTTAGAATTAATGGAAATGTTCTTATTTCAGCTGTAATGGCATTTTGTTTTCGACCAGAAGCAGTTGTTCATTACCCTCCTTTTCGTTTTGGGCACCATTAATACCCTCTATCCCTTTGAACAACCGAAATGAAAGGATATGGTTTGATTAGATGGAGATGTGATAGCCTATTCTGGTTTTCTGGTGTTGATTGTTAAGGGCATAGAATGAGAATTGTGAGCAGGTGAAGATAGATACATTTTTATGGCATTCATTGCTTTGTAGTATGCTGGTGTCCCCTAGTTGGCAACTCCATTTCTATATGGCACCATCTCCTAATATAATATTGAGGCTGCATATATCTCCGCCGTGCCCTAGAGTTTACTTTATTGAATTAAAAATTAAGTATTTAAAATTCTAAATCAATAGATAGTAAGAGGAATGCTAGCAACCTTCTCTTTAACTTTTTTTTGCAACAAACTTAAAATTTTTCAAATCTCGAGTTCTAACACCTTGTGAATCAATATGCAAGGCTTCATATTTTCAATGGGTGACTATGACAACACTCAACGATCAAGATGGGTATTTTTATGCCATTATAATAGGTTTTTGTATGCAACTTGGTTTTTACATATTCATGAGCTTCAAGTGATTTCAAGCTTGTTGAAACAGTTGAGGGTCACACATTTTGCTTTGACAACAAAGCCTAAGCTAAGGACTCAATTGTTTATCTGGTTAAGATTTAATTAAGGGATGGAATTGATTAGCTTGGAGTCCCTTTTTAGGGGCTCAAAATGTGATGCCCGTTCAGAAGATGAAGAGCAATATTCAACCACTCTTTCTTTTCATAGTTTTCATAGCCTCTGTTTTTAGCGGCCTGAAGTCCAAAGACGGTGGATTGACCAGGTCACTGAGCTCAACTTTGATTCACTCGCCCACTTTGACATTGACCCAGATGACCATTTCTAATTTGCTTCTAAACTTTTGCATCAACATGTTTGATGACCTTTCCCATCTTTGAGATGGTTGTTTCCAACTACTGTAACCGTAATATGATATTTGAGTAGAAGTTGTATAAACAATTACATATTAAACTAACTTGTTTTCTTGTATAAAAAATAGGACAGTGTAGTAGTATTGCACTACAAAACTGAATTTTCAATTGAAACTTCCTTAATATTTGGTTAATATGGAAGATAGACATAAATAATAGCATTAGGTGGTCCTTAACAACCTTTGTGACTGGCTTAAAATCAACTTCAAGTCAGATATCTGTTTCATTAAAAAAATTCAATACCCGACCTACAACGTTTGAGAATATCGATTTTAAATATGTGGTAAGAGAGATTAATGTTATCACCAATACGATAAGATGGTACAATGAGATTAATGTTATCACCAATATCAATGTCTTATTAAAAAAATACATTTTCAGCTTTTTGAGTTTGATCGATCTGAATTAAATTGTTACCGACAATTTTGCTCTTATAATTTCTCTTTTGCCAACAACACAAAAGTAAGCTGAATGCAGAACAAGATGCTAACAAGATCGTGCATTTCATATGTTTCTTTGAATTCTTGTAGAGGACATACAAATATACATTACAGGCCTTTCTCATTTGTTTTCTGGAAAAAAACAAAACTAACAAATTATACAACCTTCATGACACTGTAGGGGTTGAGGAAGCTGCTAGAAACATTATTCATTGTTTCCCTAATGCTTTTCTTTTCTCTCATCCATTTCTTATGAAATGTAACATAACTCTCTTGACTGTACAAGTACAACAATCAACTCACCAAAGATGGAAACCCAAAAGAAAAGGAAGCACAAAAAAGGGTCAAAACTAAGTACCTGGTTTTAGGCCATAGAAAGAACACTAATAGCAACAAATGGGGCAACGTATTAGACCATTTTCATTACAATCTGGGCAGCGTTGGAATCCACACTCACACTCTTTTGCTTCTTCTTCTTCGCCTTCATGTTCTTCGTCTCGATCATGATCATCGTCTTCATAGTAAATTTTGCAGCTCCCGGAACATGTCTCACATGGCACAAACCTTATATCCCCACAAGCCTCACAAACACTACCAACACCTACACCGCCATCACTCAACTTTTCACAAGATTCAAGCAACTTCTCGAGCTTCCCGTCTTCATGCATTTGCCGTATCTCTTCAGCTCCACCAATGTACTTTTCCCCCACAAACACTTTAGGCAAAGAAACTCCACTACACCCATCTTTCACTAGCTCTTTCAACTCCTCCTTGAACCCCGAATGCATCGAAACATCTCGCTCATCAACCCGAACACCTATGCCTTTTAGAATCACCCTCACATGGCAACAATCCTCATAAGTCTTCCGCACCCCTCTAAGACTAGTGAAGTACAACACCACTTTCTCTCTATCCTTCGCCTTACCAAAAGGCACTTCACATTTGTAATCCGAAATGAAGCTATTTACCTCCTTTTCATCCGAGAAACGAAAAGAATCATCCGCCTTGAGCTCTTCTTCTCTGTCCTTGAAATGAAAAGAATCATCCGCCTTGAGATCTTCTTCTCTATCCTTGAAATGAAAAGAATCATCCTCATTGAGCTCTTCTTTTCTATCTCTAAAATGAAAAGAAATATCCTCATTGAGCTCTTCTCCATCTTTAAAATGAAATGGATCATCTTCCTCGAGCTCTTCGAAAGATTTTCTAAATCCGGAAAGGACCTCCGGATCAAATTGTGGAATCCCAACATTGGAATTGAAATTCTCACAATCAGCCAGTTGAAGCCACAGAGGCTTAGGCGAGGCCGCACCATTTTCTTGAAACCTTGACTTGGGACGATCAACACCCCCTGAAACGGGAACAGGGCATGGACTTTTGATAACATCAAAAGAAAAGCTCCGAAGATGAAGACCTGAAGATCTCAGAGGACTTATGTCTTCAAGGCCCTCCATCAACTCCCAAGCATTGATCATCTCCGGCTCCCCCGGCGGCGTTCTCGTCGGCGTCTTGGGTATAATCTTGGGAATCTTCTGGTTGATCATATTGGACCACGTCTTAGCCTCAATTAGACCCATCGAAAATTCCTTATTGTTTCCATTGACATTCTCCTTCTTCTCCTTCACCTTGTGGATGTGATCCTTATTGTCATTGACAATCGTCTTGAACTCGTACTCGAGCCGATTATTGTTGTTGAGAGATCCCAAGGTGGAGGAGGTGAGGGCAACAACATGGTAGCTGTCGCCTCTGTTCTGAGGTGGATGATGAACATGCATTGAGTAGCTCCGGCCAATCGGAGAAGAATAGTGGTTGTGGCAGTGGCGGCACCGCGGAGATTTCTTCGAGCTTGCGCAACCCATCACCCAAAACACCACTCACAAACAAACAAGCAACACTTGAGATTGAGATTGAGATTGGTCCTTGTTTATATGAAAATTGATAACTTTGGATTAAAACAACATTCTTTGGTTGGTGGTGGGATTGAGGAGGAAGGCACAAACTTCCGGGAAATGAGATTGTTTGGAGGATTTGGATGAGATCACTGAAATCCCGGAACTTGGGATTTTACGAAATGGGATTAGGAACCGTGTGTCTGTTCTTGGATCTTCATCATGCATTTATTTGAGGCAGACAGAGACAGAGGAGACAGGGACAGGGATATAAATATGAACAAAGCTAGAAAAAATGTGGAAACTCATAAATTTATGAAACTGTGAAAACCGAGTTGCACGATTGGCCTTTAATGAATGGTGAACCACATCAACCAACGCCAATCTGCAAATTTGGCGTGGAGTTTCAGAAGGGTTCCAATTGTTCAAATTGAAATCCCCGTGAACTGTGATGGAAATTCCAGAAAGTTATGAGAATACAAAAGTCAAAGAATGAGGGCGAAGACTATTGAGTTGTTGGTTCCCACCTTTGATGAGAGCGATCCTTCTTCCCACTGTCTCTCTAGAAAGAAAGAAAGAAAAAGGAAAACCGCGATGGGGTAGAAGCAGGAAACCCAAATTGCTTTTCAAGAATGTGTCAATTTATATGTGCTTACATGATGAATGACCTGGTTTGCTTCTTTTTCATAAACTAATGAAATAGTAGCTCAACTTTTACTATTATAATATTACTAGAACAAATTGAACAATTTTTTTTTTCTTGAGAAATCATTATAGGGTTCAGGCATAATCTCTCAAAATCGTTCCTCATACAATCATTTATCCTACCAAAATTAGAATGACACGAGAGTAGTTGTCATGATTTTAGTTTTATCGGACAAATTTTATGTCTGCAAACTACGCAAGAATTGAATGTCTACATATGTTTTGATTTGACATTTTTTTTCTAAAATAAATAAATAAATGATTCAAAATGCGTGTTTTGAACAGTTTCAATTTTATCGATAATTAAACTGCATTGCATTGCAACCAATGTAACGACGGTTGCCTATGTTTATAGTAGTGAAAATGTATGTAACATGATTTTTTGACTTGACATTAATAAAAAAATTGTTGTGATTTGATTCAAAAATATAATGACGATCGCTGTAATTACTTTTAAAAATAAAATCTCTATGTGGCCTCAATCAATTAGTACTTGAATAGATGAAACACTATTACTCTTGGTCCATTAGATTATGTCAA
>LYNE01002663.1:24283-38535 GCA_001662545.1 Rosa x damascena
CCGGCAACCCCGAGCTTCCCTCTCATGCCTTCCCGGCAACCCACGAGCTTCCCGGTCATGCCTTCCCAACAACCCTGAGCTTCCCGCTCATGCCTTCCCGGCAACCCACGAGCTTCCCGCTCATGCCTTCTCGACAACCCGCGAGCTTCCCCCTCATGCCTTCCCGACAACCCACGAGCTTCCCGCTTATGCCTTCCCGGCAACCCGAGCTTTCTGCTCAAGCCTGCCCGGCACCCCCGAGCTTTCACGCTCTTGCCTTTCGGTAGTCCCCAAGGTTTACACTCATATCCCCTTGAAATAGTACACGTTAATGGAACATTGAATTCTTCTACCATTTGTCATTTGCAACAAATCAAATTCTTTTTGTGTTCCATTAATACGGGCGAAACCAAACGAACACAGGCGTTTGCGTATTCATCGTTCACGAATTACAAACGCTTGCATTCACGGCACTCATGCAACTTACACTGAGCGTAACCTTGTCAACTCGACTCGTTTGTTCTCTTGCGAGCACCGCGTGCATCATATGCAATTCATGTGCTTATTCGTGATATGTTCACACAACCATATGCGTTCTCGAGTTTATACATCATAATCGATCTTACTCGGCGCAATTCACATGTATACATTACCATGTATCATGCACCTCGTACATTCATATATGCCAATGCATATCCGTGCAACTCACATATGTTGCCCAACACAACAAGCATCCTACGTGTGCATGTTCCTATATTTGTTTTACAGGTTGAAGAGTCCCTTCTTGCTTACGGAGGTCGGGGACTTGTAGGGGCTAGGCACCTCTCGAACGTTACTTATGCTTGATGACATCATGTGTATAACTCCCCAACCAAGAAGTTCTTCTTACTTGGGGACTTTGGGGACTTGTAGATACCTCTACTAGCAAGCTAATTTACTATCTCACCAAGCATAAGTAACACCCTCTTAGAGGAGCCCACAAGCCATGGTGGGGCCTAACCGAGACATGCATCCCGTAACCCGATGTCCAGGCTACGCCACGGTAGTCGGAAGTTGCCAATACCTCGCCGAGAAGCCACCTTCCAGGCCTTGCCAACATGCCTCCACAATATGGCTTTCTAGACTAGAATAGTTGTTTTGCATTCCACATCTAAGAAAATGTAAAGGAGAGCCCTTACCTATAAAAGGGACCCCTCCTCCCACTTAAAATCCACCCCATTACATCTCATGTAATCCTCTTGGGCCACAAGGCCCAACACACATAGTTAAGCTTTCAAGTGGACGTAGTTTCCCTCTAAGGCGGGAGACGAACCACTATACTTTTTGTGTGTGTGTGTGTGTGTCTCTCTCTCTCTCTCTCTTTAAACGTTAATTAGACCCCTCGGTCACAAACATTAACACTACTATAGGCTCATATTCTTCAAATAGAGCTTTTGTAGATCTTTTATTTTATTTTTCTGGACATTCATTGGCATAATGCCCTTCAGTTTTGCATAACCAGCATCTGCAAGCTTTCTTGCCTAGTTGTTTATTCTGATGGTTGGTTTGGTGATTCTTCTTTTTCTTGAAGAATTTCTTCTTTGCATCTTCATTCTGTTTCTTGAAGTTAGAACTTTTCTTAAACTTCCAACCTTTTTTGTTTTCATTCTTTCTGAACCGTTTTGAGTAATATTTTTCTTTTTTCTTCTTTCGAAATTTGGATTCATGACATCCCCAGTTGGTTGGCATGTCCAATATTCCATAGCCGAAGTTTTCAACTCCTTTGAGTTGTTTCTTGGCCATTGTGGCTCTAAGATTTACTTTGCAATGTTCTTTTAGTAGTTGCCTGATTCTGTCGGCAATTCCTCCAACTGAAAATCTTTAACTTGGTTTTTCAACTATGCTTTCTCTCATAACTGTTCTCCATGGTTCAGGAAGTTTCTTATGTAACAGGTTTACTAGATCAGTGTTTTCTAGTTCACCTATTGAGCAATAGTATTCTTGAAATTCATTTAGATACTCCTCAAAATATCTCATGTCACAAATTTTGAGAGCATAAATGTTTGATTTGGCTGCTTCTTTAGCCTTTTCACTTAGATTTGAGAGATCTCCACAGAATTGATCGTACAGGGGTATTGCAAAATCATATGGTGATTTCGAGTTTTTTTATTTCTTCTAACCATTCTCTTCCTCTGTCAGTTTCTTTAAAAGACAAGTAATCTTTCTTGGCTACTCCAGTGTGGATAGTTTCAAAGTATACTTGAAGATCTGATGCTTCAAATTTTCCGAGGATGAGAGCAGCAGCCATCATGAGGCTATCTACCCATTGGTCAATAGCTTTTCTTTTATATAGAGTTTTGTCTAGATTTAGCCATATACCATAATTTGTGATTGCTACCCTAGGCATATTGTCCTCTGGGACAAATCTTTGAGAATTTCTTTCTTCCTTTTGCATGTATGGGCTTTCTGTACAGGGAGTTTCAATTTTCCCTTTTCTCTGATGATAAGGGCTTGTCCGGTGACGTTTTTAAAAATGATTTTTCAAAAACCGATTTTGAAAATAAAAACGAGAAAACAAGATTGGATTTTTGAAATCCGAAAATGTGTCCGGTAGCTTATTCCGAAAACAATTTTCAAAAACGAGAGAAGATTGCAACTAGAGATGAGAGAGAGACCTGAGAAGAAGATAGTGACGTGAGAATATGGAAGAAGAGAGCACATTCTTTTTTTTCTTTGTTTTGGAAAATATATCTCCGAGTTTTCTAAACTATGAGAATGAAAATGTGAAAACGTCTATTTGTCGTTTTCATGTTTTACGAGTAAAATAAAAAATTATTTTCAAAAATTATTTTCTGCATTTTTGAAAACAGACCAACGAACGCATTTTCAAGCCATTTTCATTTTATAAAATAAAAAAGATGGCTTGAAAACGTTACCGAACGCCACCTAAAAGTCTTGAAATTGGAGCTTTCTTCGTCTTCCATTTCTATACCTTAATAAGGAATGACTTTTCTTTCCTTTCCTATTTTGAAATTTTTTATTTCTTCAATTAGTTGTTCTAATCGTTTAGTATTTTTGCAAGATTCTGCTTCATCATAGAGTTCATAGAGATTTTTTGCTCTAAGCATATTTACTGATCTATTTAGATCAACTTCTAATTCTTCTTTAGTAATAGAATATGTTGATTCTTCAACAAATTTAGTGCCACTAGTACTTGCTTCTCTAGTACTGTTGCATCTTCTGAAATTTCTATTTATCCTAATATTCTCATAACCGACATCACTTTTTCTATGATCATCAAATTTCAAACTGATATCTCCAGTCTTTCTAGTTTCATAGATTGTTGCTTTAGCACTTTCTGGTGGTTTCTTTGGACCATATAATTTCCATTCAATAGGGAAAGTTACTTCATTCCATGTAACTTTGTGAATTTGTTGTGAATGGTTATTCTGACTGGTGAGAAATCCAGTAGTAAGACCTGAGATATTTGATATCCTTGTCTTAGGTTCTACTGTGGTACTCATCAGTTTATAATATATTCTGTATACTATTGCAAGTTTTTACATATTTTCTTTCATGGTTATGCCATCTATCTTGACTCTCAGTCGCAGACAGTGAGCAGCATCTTTCAAGCTGGTTGAGAAGTTTGGGAAACAGTTAAAATATTACTTGATTGCATAAAAATGCTTCAAGTGTTCCCAACATACTAGCTTGAAAATCTGTTAGTCTATTGTCTTGTAAGGCACATAGAACTGAACAGTTTATGCCTTCTCAGGCAAGCAATTTTATGCCTACTTGGACTGCTCCAATGTGCATAAATTGATAATTTTTTGCCTTTGCTCTGGCAACTTCTTGAGGAGTGATCATTAAGAGATCTGTTTCTCCTGTTGTAGAGGGTGTTGTAAATTCCAATAATTTGAAATGGTGGCTGTTCATCAATTCAAACTTTCTTCTTTTATAGATTTGTTTGAAATCTAATTTTGGAATTTCGGAGTTTTTCACCTCCTGTTCTATTTCATTGTATTCAAATTCTTCTGCATTTAAGAGTTGTACTCCTTTCTTTTTTCCAAAGATGCATGTCAAAATGACATCTCTTGTTATCAAGTGCTTTGGTTTTTCATATTTGATACTAGTCAAACTAGTAGAGGGTTCTAGAAAAATCATGTTTGGAACATGATTCTTCTTAGGTTTTTCTAATGGTTTGAATCCATTTCTTGGATTTTGCTTGAGGCTTTTTCTTATCCTTCATAAAGTTTTTCATAGAATCCAGCATTTCTTGTTGTTCATTGATTTTTCTACTAACACTTGTTAGCTGTTCTTCTTCTCTTTTAGGCAGTATTTTGATATAATCCAGCTTGTTTTTCAATTTTTCTAATTGGAAGATTATATGTGGTAGCTTTTCTAAATGATGACATCTAGATAATTCTTTTATTAGATTCTGATGTTTCTCATCAGAAGATTTTAGTAGAAAATTCAACTTCTCTAATATCAATTCAGACATTGTCCCCATTGGGGATTCCCCTTTTGAGCCTTTTCAGCAAGCTCTGATACTAGTGAATTGCGGATCTAACCGATGCTTAAGTAATCAAAAGGTTTTTGTTCCTCTTCAAGAGTATCTTTGATATCTTGAATATTTTTCTCAACTTTATAAATTTTTTTCTGAATTATAAAGATAATATCTCAGTAGTCGGAAGTTTCTCTTTTAAGCCTTGATCTAAAATCTTTTAATTTTCTTAACTTTTCTCTTTCTTCTACTAATTCTTTTACAAATAGCAATTAAATCTAGTCTGGAAAGGATCGAAATTATGAATAGTAAAAATAACTGTTTACCTTCGAATATAGAGGATGAATTTTAACTGTATTTGCTGTCTAAACAAATAACTTCAAGATATGGGCTCACCACGTTTCATCAAAAATAAAAAAATAAAAGAACTTTACTATTTATAGTAATAGTGAATTAACAAAGGTCGGAGAAAGAAAAGGAAAAAAAAAAGGGTACTAATGGTATAAAAGTAGGTGAGATGGGTAGGTGAAAAGAAAAAAGGAAAAGTTTTGTGTGAAAGGGAATAAAAATAAGTTGGGGTGTATGAAAAGTACATTGGTATTTTAGGGGTGTATGGGCATTTTCCCTATAGAAAAATACATAATAGCAACAAACAACAGTTTCAATTTATATAAATTTTATACAAATCAGGATCCAAAGCCCAGGTCTAAGGAGAATGGAGTATGCCTAATCCCTAATATTTCATGTGAAATTACAAATTATAACAACTTTTTGTTAAAATTACTGCAATGCCACTATAGGGTAGTGTGAGACCCGTAAAATTTTAAGAAGTTTAGATGGAGTTATTTGTGATTATTTTATTATCTCAATATTTGTTAAGGGTTTTTGAGATATATTTTTCAAAAATTTTCTTGAAGGGAAATGTCCAATTTAAGGGCTGGTATTAATGCGACAAGTTCGTGGTAATTTTCAAGAAAATTTTCCGACATCATAGCTATTGATTTCAGATTTTGGAAGTTTGGGAATTTAAGGAAATTCATTTAAAAAGAAAAGAACAATCATACGATGCAATCTGGGCTGTGTTAGGATATTGTGGTATGGGGCACCCAATTACAACTGAAGTAGAAACTATAAAAACGAGTGGAGCAAAAGATGATAGGCAAATTGTAGAAGGATTTTTACTCTAGCAGAAGGATACAACAATTTCTCTTCTGCAATAAGGAGCGCACAATTGACAATACTCTCTCTCTTATAACAAGAGGAAATACACTCTAACAAAAGAAAGACAATTGTGTTTTAGGAGAAATCTCTATTTTCTCTCTAAACTCCCCTATCTCTTTCTCTATGTTTTTACTCACAACATGTAGTCCCCACTCTATAACATAGGTCCTCTATTTATACCAGATAGAGGCGGTTACAACTAGATTCTTAAAGCCTAAGAATCTTAGATATAGGTGAGTTGTAATTGTGGCATTACAACTATCATATGCTGAAAAACAGCCACCATTTTTTTACTTCTCAAGAACTTAAGTAAGAAGTAAGTCACCATTTTTGACTTCTCAAACTTAAGTAAGAAGTAAGCCACCATTTTTGACTTCTCAAGAACTTAACCAAAAAGTAAGAGGCAAAAGTGATTTTACCGCCACAAATAGTACGTTGTCCACCATTTGATCTGGCCCGTTGATTTTCATTTTACTTGAGAACTATATAAGTATCAAGATCTTGAGATTCTCAGGAAAATAAATAAATAAATAAAATATCAAGACTGACCCCGGAGAACCCAGAAGCTTCAAAACTCAACACCGTTTCTTCGACCCGAAATCCGGCGAAAACGACCCGGCGGTATCTCCACCTTCCGGTCGATTGGCGGAATCGAACAAGCAGTATTCTCTTCACCTCGACGGCGCGAAGCTGAACATGGGCTCGGATTGCTCAACCAAACCTTCATGATAGCAAAACTAAGCGAGAAATCTACGGCAGTTTATATGCATTTTCCGGGGACTCTAGTCACCGACGATAGCAACTGAAGTATGAAAATTTAATTGCATTTCAATTTCGGTTAAGATTTGGAAAAGTTGGTGTTCACTGTGAGCAGCGGCGATTTGGGTCATTTTTAGCTTACTTTTCACCTTGGTTCATATCTTATCTTAGAGCGTATAATAATGCCTGGTTATGCTTGAAATGCAGAATTGGTTGAGTTGGTGAGATGAAGTGAGCTATCTCTGTAAATGGAAAACAACAGAATAGCTATGGTTGACGTGCTTCAGAATATCAAGTTCGTTGTTTCCAGATTTTGAAAGCATGGACTTGGCGGAATGGAAGTACGGAACTACAATGAAGTCTGGGAGTTCATAATTATTAGCATGTATCATTGAAGGTAAATTCCTTAGGGCTTAGAAAAGACGCCCGACCATAATTGATGAAGATTTGTTGATTTCTGCTTGGACCAAGAACCCAGCTGAATAAAGAGACAAAATTGGTCAAAGTTTTAAGTAAGGTAAGCTGAGATTTCTTTCTAGGGTATGAAGTCATGATACTGTAAATATGAAGTTTGTGATGTTTGAATTAAGTTGCAAAGCTTTAGCTGTAATCATGGTTCGATGTTATCTGGAAGTTCAGGAATGAATTTGGCAAAGTCATTATCACAAGTTCATGTAACTTTACATATTTAATTAGTTAAGGTATTAACTATTAAGCCAATGGGATAACTCATGATTATAAGTTTGTATGTGGTATACATGAAAACTAAGAGTTTGAGCCTGGTGATTAGATTGTTAATTTATTTGGCATAGTATCCAGTACCCTTGGTTTATCATTTGATTGTGGTACTGGACAAAAGTTCTAAGTACGTGAATACTTTTTGTGTTAATGGATGACGTAGAACCTTGCTATTTGGGATCATATGAAATTCTTGTCAAATAGAATTCTGAGAATTTTGGTTACTTAAGTGTGAGTTTGGCTCAAACTGAAGAATGGTTTAGAATAGAGAATAGTTTTGGGTGTCCGGCGAAATAACAAGGATTACATCCAATAAGGAAAGAAATCCATTTTTGGAAGAAATTAACTGAATGGGCTCCGTCAAGTGTTATAGATTGGAATTTTATTAACACTTGAATTATTGACCTCCAGTTACCGGAAGTTGAAATATGGTGGTGGTGTTGGCCTAAGAATGTGAATGGAGTCAAAGCTGCTATGTTCCAAGTAAGGTGATTCGGGACTCTCTCAGTTAAAATTTTTCTTCAATATAAATAATATCACATGGCTGTGATTACTTCTCTATGAATTTAAAGGATTTGATATTTTATTGCCATGCTTGTTTTCAATGTTTTTCTATATCATGCGATGACCTGAGCGTGAGTGGAGCATAGCAACTATCTTGGCTTTCGATCCCATAAACCTCCAAAGGGGCTGTATGGACGGTATGATGTCCTACATCTTGTGAGATGTGACACTATTTCTATGTGATACGGCGTAAATTGACACTCTCGCTACTCCTTACCATTTATATATGATAATAATCTTGGTAAGGATGTAGTTTGCATAATGATTGGTTATCCGGTTTGTGCTCTCTAGGCCCGCAAATGTTTTCAAAACAAACTCTATGGTTTATGATTTAATCTCTCTTTTCACCTGTATACGTAATTTTCAAATACTAGCAATAAATGCCTCTCTCTCTCTCTCTCTCTCTCTCTCTCTCTCTCTCTCTCTCAATTCAAGAAATCTGAGGCTGCATCGTTCCAGGAGCAGGCCCACCAGCACTGAGAATCGAATCGGAAAGACCCAGCTGAGATTGAGTGAGTGGTGCTACCAAGCCTCTTCCAACGCCGGTGCTTGTATTCCGGCATAGGATCGGAGTTTAATTCTCATGCCACGACGTGTTACAGTCCGCACTTGTCCAACATTAGTCCAAGTGCAATAACCATCAAAAGTCTTTGATGTAAACTCTCTAGCATTGTCAAATCCAATTGACTGAATGAGATGATATGGGGAGTGAGCCCGTCACCATATGATCTGTGCTAGGAGTGTAGTATAAGTGGCATTACAAGTGGATAATGGCACAACACGTAGCCAGTGTGCTTGCGTGTCAACCAACATTATGAAATATTTAAACGTCTGCAAGTTGGTTGAATTAGTCCACATATATAATCGCCTCGAATTCTATGTAAGAACAAAAGGAGTATTGTCGCATTATTTGCATAGGACTGTCTCATTCCTAATTTCCATGAGGAACAGGCTTTGTAGAATGAGCGAAAGGCCTTAGAAGTAACCAAAGAGGATTTTGGTTGGGCCAGAGCGTCTGTAACGCTATTGGAAGCAAAGTTGGTGGCTACAACATCACCATTAGCGTCATCACCATGATGGACACCATCCATGGCATCATGGATAGGAACGTTACCAACCCTAGGCCGGTAGTGGACGGCGGAGGAGGTAGAGGCAACGGCGGGGGCTCTAGAGGCAACAACAGGGGTCACACTCAATCCAGGAATCAACCTTTGATTCTTGCTTCATTTCGCTCGAAAGAATAGATGTCCATGTGAAGTCTTTGGTAGACGGATCATCATTCATGACTAGGATGACTTATCCTGTCGTGACAAAGCCAATATGTGTGTAAATCCAAGAGATTTTCTCTCATAGCTTTATTGGATTTAATAGCTCAAATAGTAGTAACATAAAATCCACTAGAGAGACACCTAAGTTTCTCTAAGATGAGCCTTTATTCACAATCATTAGAGGTAATGCAAAGACACTCTTTTTCGTTCTCTACATGCGTTTTCTCATGGAATCTGTTGGCACGAATATCTCAATAAGGTTCGATTTTCCCTAGGAGCGTAGAGAGTTTCTGTGACAGTAATCAAGGTGTCATTTGGCAAGAGAAATTTGGGTTATTCCATGTCCTTGAACTAAACTTGATGGCCCTGCCATTGTAATCACGGAGGAATGTGTAGGCAACATCTCTTAAGAATGATTGCTTATGGCAGTTAATGGTGTGTGTAGTCGCACTATCTGCAAGACATTGAAGTTATCTAGGATTCATTCCTCAAAAGCTCATAATTGAAATGGACTCATAATGAAAAGGACTCTAAATTTTATTCATAAGTCAACGGTGTACATCATTGTTTCTTTGACCAAAAGAAAATCTAATCCCAAATTATCTAATGCAAAACAAAGGTAGTCGTTTAACTTCTTTTGGTAACTCCAAAATAAGTATGACCAGGTGACTAGAGAGATATCGGTGGAGCAAAGGTCGCTTAACTATCACTTATCTCAAGACTTTCCTAGACATCATACTCATTTTGGATGAGCCTACTTGAAGAGAAACTAAACCAATGGCATTTAGTACAAAATATATGGCAATTACCAATTAGATCTCGTGGAAAAATAAAGACTTAAACAGAATTGGCAATCTATTGATCCCAGCTAGATTTGAAGTCTTTAACCCTTCATTCTAAATCACCTTCTTAATCTTCTTGTTCCACATAGTGAGCTTCTCTTGCTTTACAATATCCTTTGTAGGTGGTGACAATATCTTCACGAGCTCTATAAATGTGTGCCCAATGACTGGATACTCCACATCGAGAACATACATCTCTGCTTTCTGACTCCATTGATTGAGGCACTTTGAAAGCGTCATTTGGATGGCTCTTAGTGTTGGTGGCGCCACCAACATAGCCAGAGGCGTTGCCTCCCTCTCTCTTTTCACGTTGACCTCTTCAGTTTCGTGTTCGCCTATTTTGGCGGTTACCTTCCTTATTAGAGTGAGAATATGGACCAAAACGTCCAGAAATGTCCCTAGATTTAGGGTTTCGTGTTCGCCTATTTTGGCGGTTACCTTCCTTATTAGAGTGAGAATATGGACCAAAACGTCCAGAAATGTCCCTAGATTTAGGGTTTCGCTCTTGGTGCCCTCCCTTAGGGGCGCGACTATAATTGGACTCCGAAATAGACATAGTTTCCACGGGTCTCAAATTATAGTTCTTCACAAGGATGTTGTCGTGCTTTTCAGCGACTTTCATGTCTCCAATTAGCTCATGAAATCTTATGATTCGTCCTGCAGTAACATCAATTTAATAGTTCTTAGCAACTATCAAAGCAGAGACGGGGATGTTAGAGAGAGTCCTCTCAATCAACATCGCATCTGTGATATCTTTTCCATAGAATTCCATTAAGGATTTAATGCGAAGTCCTTCCGAGTTGTAATCAAGAACTGTCTTAAAATCACAGAAGCGGAGATTATGCCATCTCACTTCTAGGTCAGGAAGCAGGGAGTCACGGAAGTTGCCCAAGCGTTCTTCGACTGAGACCCACAGCCTTCTGGGGGCTTCTTCATTCATATACTCGTACTAGAGCAAATCATTCATATGTCGAGTCATTAGGATGATGGCTTTCGCCTTATTTGCCTCCAAGGCTACTCTATTTGCTTCCAAAGCTTGAGCTTACTCACCAGTTAGCACGTCCTGGCTAGGCTCAAGAATCCTATCCAGCATTCCTTGGGCCTTGAGATGCTAAAGGATATTACGTACCCATTTGTGATATATAAAGCCAGTTGTTTCCAATAAAGCAAAGTCCAGTTTGTTCAAGTTACTCATTTTGAAAGAGAACAAGAAAAAGCGTTAGTTTCAGAGTAAAAAGGATACCACGAAAATAATAAAAATTTCTGAGCGTATTCACTCCAAAGAAATTGAGAATTCCTGAGCGTAGTCGCTCCTAAGAAATTAGGAATTTCTTAGTGTAGTCACTCCCAAGAAATTTGATTTCAAGAGGTATTGGATTAGATCGAAACAAAGATATAAGTGGTTGATCATATCTTCTCAACAAACTCTAAGTTTGGAGGTCTCAACAAGCTCCAAGCTTGGAGTTAGCATGAACCCCCACAGTTCGACTTAGGTCTCCCCATGAAAAAGAAAGAGGGGTAGAAGAAGGGAGGTTGCAAGTCCCCGAAGAAAAGAAAAGAATTGAAATCTTACAGAAAAGTACACAAATGCGGGAATTAAAATGAAAAATTACCTTGAAAATGACAAACGAGGGTTGACAGAACTTTTGGCCAAAAGTTGGCCGAAAAATGGTGCTTCTGGCTAGTGGTGGTCGAAATTGGCCTGAACTACCCTAAATGGCTTTTGTCTGATTTTCTGCTTGTGGTTCAGTCACTTAGGTGGCCGGTTCGGTGACTTTTAGACTGATTCTTGAGGTTCTGCTTCAGGTTCCTGAAACCTGGGATCAATGTGCTGTTGTTGACAAAATTTGGTGGCAATCAGAGGTCAGGAAGGTGGTCAACTAGTGAAGAATCTAATTCTGCTTCCGGGGGCCGGTTCTGTTCTTTTTAGGCCGGTTCTGGGAATTCCGCCACCGGTTCAGGACTCCTGGGATCAAGGTCTTTAAGATGTGCGGCAGAGGTAGAAAGGGTTTCAAGGTTTTGTATTCGGATTTAGGTTTTGACTATTTGTTTCTGGGTTTGTCTATTTGTTTCAAGGTTAGGGCTTCGTGCTGATAACGTGTTTTAAGAAAAAGGGATGCAGAAAACAGCAGAGAGAATTGGGAGAATGAGTTGTTATTTTCATTGATAATAGGGGCCTTTTTATATAAAGGATTACAAGCATAGAATCAGAGTCTTACAAGGAAACATAATCGTACAATGATTTGGATATCTACGAAGATATCTTCGAGAATATGTGTAAAACTTACCCTATTACAACTCAGGCAAGTAACTAGAGTTTGGGCCAGACACACAATCTAAGTATCAATAAACAACATTATATTTTTTAATTTTACAATTTTATTTTTTATAATAATATTTTAAAAGACCATTTTTCAAGTGAACCATCTCTAGTAAGGCAGAGCTAAAAATGAACTCTTTTTTTCTTGATAACACAAATTTATACGTTACTAATACATATAAAAAAAAAATTGAACAAACGGCTAGTTGGCGCAACTATGTTTAATTGATAGCTTGATTTTCTACCATTGGATTGCAATGGTTCATTCATTTGGGCAGTTGATTCCTTTTTTTCAAATGCATGCATTGCGTCAGCAGTCTTCTTAATTATGCATAATTGATGTTGGGTTTTTTGTGGGTCCCCACAAGAGCCCAAAAGCCACCTTTAGAGCTATTTTTAGCTCTCCCCCTCCCTCTTTTGGACCTGGACTACCTTTTCTTGTTGGAGTTCATATTTTTTTTAAAATTTGCTAGAGATCTCATTTTGACCCTCCTATTGAAGATGACCTTACATGATGACTTTTGTTTTTGCATGTAAGCTCTTAATGCAGTTTGATCGATTGATTGCGAAGAGCGAGATAGAGTCTGGATTATAGAGAATGAGAGAGAAACTGAATTCGGATCAGAGAGAGAGAGAGAGAGAGAGAGAGTGTGTGTGTGTGTAAAACTATCTTAGGGTAGTTGATGGCCTGGTAATATTATAATTTTGTATCAGTTTTGGGTTTAATGTCCTTATGGGAAAATATGTTTTGGATCCTCAACTGGTGGGGAAAATTTTGAGGACTTTTGTCCTTATGGGTCAAGGACCCTTAATAAAAAGCTACTGAAATATCCAATTCTCAAATAATTGGAACATAATGATTTTAACATCCATATATACATTCGTCGCAAAACTGGTTTACATAGTCACATAGTCCGCCAATTTCATTGTTACAATGAAAAACTGGTAGACATCAATAGAGTTCGATAGGAAAGGGGAAAAAAAACAAATGAGTTTTTTATCTAGCAACCTTTGCACAATTGCTTGATCTATAATCTTACTAGAATGAATACAATAATGCTCATCACCGTGCAATTGCACGTTTTAAATGAATAGTTTTCATTTCTTCAAGATTGAATTTGTGACATATATAGGTAACGTTATAACCCAGAGACCTTGCTAAAAAAAGCCCTTAATACTGTTAATGCATTAATTTCATTTTATGAATTGAAGTATTAATCGATCACCAATAGAGTAAAATGGGGCGGAACAAGTTGAGATTTAGGTCAGACGACGGTAGGCAGTAGCAAGTAATCACGGGGTTCAATAGGAATCATTGATGGCAAACAAGACAGGGAATCACGTAGAAGAGCATGTAATGGAGCTGGCAATACTACGTACAGCTTCTACTGCATGTAAAGGCTAAAGTTAGATCTTGCAATTGTCTCCCTCAATATGCATGTCCCAACTTCCAACTATACATATTCATAAAGGAACAGATCGAGATCGAATTTCAGCAAATCCCTTCTATATATATAAAGAGCCATGACCCAGGAAAGAGACTCATCGTCTTACTAGCTAAGATGGGAACAATCATGGCGAGCAAGTGTGTGTCTGTTGTTATGTTGTTTGCTGTTGTGCTGAGCTTCACCCAGTCAGTGCAAGGAAGGAAGTTACTCAAGTTAGAGGAACCTCATCACAAGGATGGTGGTGGTGAACAAGTTGAAAAGCCACTCTGGTTTTATGATAGCAATCCGAGTGGGGCTGGTTCTGTAGGTGGGAAAGGGTATGGTTTTGGCCATTCTTTCAGTTTCGGCAAGGGATCATATGGTTATAGTTATGGTACTTCTGGGAAACCTGGCGTTGGTTTTGGAAAACCTGATTGTATCGGGAAAGGTGGAGGAGCCAGAGGAATTGGTGGAGGTGGTGGAAAGCTACGCAAGAAAAAAGAAAAGGAGCATCATCAACATAAAGGAAGTGGGGGTGGTATTGGAGGCGCTAGAGGGGGAGGCATCAGAAAAGGAGGCGGTGTTGGTGGAAGCATTGGACATGGAGGGAAAGGTAGCAAAGGTGGTATTGGTGAAGGGATAAGGAGAGGA
>LYNE01002664.1:6028-24212 GCA_001662545.1 Rosa x damascena
AGAATCACCGTCAAAGGTGGCCGGAATCTCTTACTCCGATCAAGGCGATTTCATCCCCGAAGCGGCCACTTCCAGTCGATGCAACTCCCTCCACAGCTCGAATCTCTCTTCAATCCTTCCACAGACCTCAAGAGGGGATTGAGGCGAGAAAAACCCACTTTTGAATCGAAGCAAACGGTGGCCGGAGGAGCGAGAATGACGCCGGCGAAGTGGAGGCTGCGCGCGGGCTCGAGAGAGGGCTGGGTTTCCGTTTTTGGAAATCTGGCCTTCTTTGCAATTTCCGGAAAATTTCGTCCTTTTATACCAAAATGGAAAGTTTTTCCGAAGCCCATAACTTCTTCATACGAACTCCGATTCTCACGTTCCATATGTCTACGAACTCGTATCGACGCGCTCTACAACTTTCGTGAAGGAAGTTTTCGGAGAATCTCAACGTATCAAAAGTCAACCTTGAAACCCCCCCTAATTCCACACTTTACAAATAAAAATTCCTCCGAAACACTTCCGCTCCGTCCACGAGCCACAAAACCGTCCGATACCCACAATTTAAATTCCGAAAAATCCTCGGAAAATAAATACGAATTTCCGAGGCATCACAAATCAAGTAAGGTCTGAGGAGAATGTGACAAATTTGTTCACCATATCATTGCCTAAGGCCATATTTGAGAAACATGTGAAAAACATAGGAATGCGAAGACTTTCCAAGCTCCCTTGATTAATGTAAGAATCAGGGGGAGGTGTAGACGTTAGGGGGAGTCTAACACACACATGTCATCCTCAAATGTCAGAGGTGCGTTGTGCTCTTTTCCTTTGACCAAGATGTATTTTTTGTCCTACAAGGTTTTTATTGTTACTTGGCAAGGTTTTTAGTGATGCAACAACTCATGCACCATTTCGTTTTTGACTTGGCACAAGGGGGAGTGTTAAAGGAAAAGCACATTATGTGTGTTCGTCAAAGAAACTGACGAAGAGGGAATCAAGGAATTGCAATATACATCACAATCAGAATTTACTATCATTATTGTAATTGATGTTAATCGATGTCTCCAGTGTAATTTTATCCCTATATAAAGGGCTAAGCAATAAAATGAATAGACCAATTCCATTTCACTTTCACATTTTGGTAATTATTAATAAATTTATTTTACCACAATAGATAGAAATTGCCAAAATGGTTATTCAAAATTGGTTGATGGTTTAGAGATATATGAGTCTCAAACTAGTCTACCAAAATATAGAGTCAAAATTGTTATTATGTGCCATTAAAGCAAGGGCTGACTACTAGACCATACATGAATATTGTTCTTGACATATATAGTGAAAATATGGTAGGTAGTGGTACTAGTTTTGGACTATGGTATAAAAAGGGATGAGGAAATACAATGTGATCATATCTGTTATGTTTCAAAAGATACCGATATTCATATAGTTTTTCTCCTAGTAATCATACAGGAAGCAAACATATGGGGATTCAGAATATTTTGATTATCTTGAGCATTGTCGCCTGCCTCATGTCGACATCTATGGCCACACCAGGAATTGCTACTTACCACACGACCTATATTCGTGAGTATTTATTGAAGAGATCTTAAGCTTTCATTTGATGAAAAATGAATGATTTTTATTATTTTTTTACCTATAGCTTTCTCTAGCTTTTTCATGAACTTGTTTTGTATGTTAAAGAAACCTGACACTAGCCAACATTCTGAAAGTTTAATCTCGATGTTTTTGTTGATAGCATCAGCATGCTACAATTATACCCAAGAAGGTGTGATGATTGCAGCAGCAGGTGACGCCATATGGAACAATGGTGCGGCATGTGGGAAATTTGTCACGGTTAAATGCACAGGTCCTAGGAATCTCGTACCGCCTCCTTGCACCAATGAAAACGTAACGGTAAAAATTATAGATCATTGTCCCGGATGCCCATTCACTCTCGACCTTTCTAAAGAGGCTTTCACCAAAATCGCTAACCCTATGGGGGGAATAATTAATATTGATTATTATGTGTAAGCCTCATAAATTACTAAGTTCATAAGATATGAAGACGTATATCTTTGGTGTCTTTGGTGAGTGTGAATGGTGACATTCAATTAATATTCATCTTCGTGCCTGATTTTGCAGGGTATAAGGATCTCCCTCACCTCAGTCACATAAATGATACTAAAGCAGTTGGTTTAGTAATAATGAATGTAATAACTTTAAAATAATCATGATGTTTTAGAGAAATGGGAATTGAGAGAAAATTGCTATGTATTCTCATTGATAATATGAGCCTCTTTATATAGAGGATTACAATGCATAAAATCTGAATCATACAAGGAAAGGTAATCATACATATTGAATACAAATATCTATATCCTTCTAATTTAATCCTATTACCACTAGGTCAAGTAACTTAGGGTTTGGGCCAGACAAAAAACTTGAACACTCCCCCTTGTGTCGCCTAAACGCAGTGTTTCTCTCGTTGCCTCATTAAAAACTTTGCCAAGTAACAAAAACCCAGTGAGATAAAAATAACCTCGGTCGAAGGGGAAAAAGAGCACAACACACCCTTCACGTTTCGAGACCATACATGTAGACACCTCCCTCTGATGTCTGCATCTCCCCCTGACGACTACGGTCATTAGAGTTCGGATAACTTCCGCAAACGATGCTACCAACATGTTTCTTGAAAGTGGAATTTAGGCAATGACTTAGAGAGAAAGTCTGCCATACTGTCTTCAGATCGAACCTAGTTCATTTTGATCTTGAGGAGAGTTCACTACAAAAAATAATTGCAACAGCTACCCCGTTTGGCGTCAGCATCCTTTTGCCGTCGCAAAAAATTGACTTTTCGCTTTGGCAAAATCACGCCGTCGTAAAACTTGCGACTGAGTTGCTATGCCGTGGCAATGGGGTAGCCAAACTTTAATATTTATCTTCGGCAAACGTTTGCAGTCGTAAACTTCCAATACTTGGCGACTGCGTCTAAAATGTCGTCGCACTAGTTAACAACTATGAGCCCAATTCTCTTATTAAATATATTTTCTCATAAAAAACCCTAGCCTATTTCTCTCAATCCCTGTTCTCTATCGCATCCCTCTCTCTCTCTCTCTGTGTTCTCGATCTAACTAAACAAATTGAGCATCGCAGAACTTGGTGGCCACTGTGCTGATCTAGATCTAAGGCTTACTCTTTTTGGGTATTTCATTTTGGCTTAGTCTTCAGTCGTTCCTCTCCTCTCTCGTTGAATCTAATTCGACTCAGATGCTTCCAATTCAATGGCGGGGTCATTCATGCGAGTTTCTTTCTGTCTGAGCAAAATTCGTACAGAATTTCGATTCAACTCAGATGGTCTCTCTTCTCTGTTCTCAGAAAGCTCGCGTCTTGGGTCAGTTCTCAACTCTCTTTTTGCTTGGTTTCTGTTTTGGGCTTCTTATTTTTTACTGGTAGATTCAATTTTATGTTGAGATTTTCAGTTATAATCTACTAGAAATTATCTGTGATTTAATTCATTGTGGACTGAAAGCTTTAGTCATTGCTTGTGTGAATTTGCTTTCTTGCACTTCTCTGTTAATTTGTATACAAAATGTAAATGCATTTAGAAGGTAAAGTGAATTTCATTTTAGAATTGAGGGCTGACTAGAAGGAACAAGGCTCAAGTAGTGAAATGACAAAGGCAAAGTTTTTCTGTTCTGATTTTAGTACATCAGTATTACTTACTAATCTTGAAAGATGTAGGGACAAGGGACTGGTGTTATCGTACATACTATACTGGTGTCTAGTTTTTGGTATCGATCTTACAATGAAGGATGTTGACAAGTATCCTTGTATTGCATTTTTCAAGCTCATTCTTTTGTAAAAGATGCACAGGCATATTTACCAAAAACATAGTCTTGTTCCTAAACATTGAATTAATAGAAAATTTCAAATATGGGAACACTTCACAACTCAGCATAGTCCAGCTCTTCTTTTATATAGAACTCATTTCATATCATGATTCTCTATATTAGTTGACCCGTATTCTAATTTGTTTAGCTTATAAACTATCTTCTCATTTCATAGCTATGATCAATGATTTGCTTTTTTAAGTTTCTAGTATGATAACCTTTACAGGTGTTTGTAGCTATGATTTACTTAATTGTATAATTAGGTAATTACGAAAAGAAGGCTGCAGCACTATTAACTAATACTTGAATAACTTTTTTTTTCCCCTCCTCTACTAATGACAGGAACAGCAAACTGACACAAGTTCTTAAAGACTCCCTTGGTAATCACTTTACCTCACTGCACTCTAGTAACATCCTTACTTGTAGTGACTACCTAGTAACAACATTCCCTAGTCCAAATCTCTACTATATACATGAGATTGTTCAGTTGTTACTTTACAAGAACTGCCGCTAAAGAAGTTTTTGGAGAAAAAAAGAAGAAGAATCCAGGCATGCATCAAATTGCTATATGCATTATGTAACATGGAAATTATTCCAATAACGCAATCTTCAATTTTATACACAAAAGTTCAAATTCTAAATATGAATATATGCATTGCTGCACACACTTTAATGGAGTTTCAAATTTGGATGATTGATTGGAATAGGGCTGTAACTTCTTTTACATTGTTGTTTATGCAAATAGCTGAAGTTCAGACAAAGCATATATGGTCCTTTTGGTTCTTTACTACGGAATAATCGACCCAATTTTAGGTCAATTTTCGACTTGCAAGTAATTTACTTTTTCATCTGGAGTTCCCAGCTTGCTTTAAGTCCAGGGATGAAGAACCAAATATTATTCTCAAGGTTGTGGCTGTTTTGGAGCTTTTATCAAGAAATTAGCTATTGTTTAGAGTTAAATGATATTTGTTCACTACTATGATTTGTCATTAAATAGGGAACAAGAGAGATTACCAACTTGACTTAACCCACTGACTCTTATATGAATGTTAATAATCTAGGTGGTGAGATTCCTTCTGAGATCGGAAAGATGGGCAGCGTAGAAGGTTAGCTCTATTTCTTTCAGCAAGTTTTGTTTTTTTTGATGATTTTGATTTCTGTACGCATTTGATTAGTTTGTTGTTGATTAGTTTATTTAGAGTGAGCATGATGATTTGAACCATTTGCGTGTTACTGAATTAGTGTACTCTTTGTAACTTGGGGGCTAAAAGTTTAGTTGAGAAGATGTTGATGGTAGTGGTGAGATAACCTAAGTGGTGGCTTATGCTTTACTAGAGTCTTGAATGTGAAAACTCTAGATAAAATTAGTTTGCTTCAATTTTTGAAGAAGTTTCTGCTATGCCTTCTATTAATTGAATTATGTGTACTCATGCAGAGGTTCAGAAATTTGATGAGATCGCAAAACAACCTATGTCAGAAGGTGATAATTCAGCAAAGTCTACTGACCCCAAATTATCATTCATGACATATCAGACAAGGTATGTTGCTGCACTCCCTTAGTCATCAGATTTCTTGATAAATATTATACTTTATATCATTTTTGATTTACCTGAATAAATACTTTTCAATGTATTTGGTGTACAATTATATCACATAGCTCAACTTATATATATCACATAAGCAATTGAAGAATCAACGAGAAAGCCATGGATTGAAGAGTAATCACTATTTGCTGGCATTGAACTTTTCTCTCAAAGAATGAGCTTTTCCTCTGTAAATAGTCTGATTCTTAACGTCTAATCCCTATTTATGGCAATTCAATACTGCGTCTCAATTCAAAAGTATGACTACTTGACATTGACGAACTTACTGAATTTGTTTGATCACTATCTATAAGAGATTAGTAGAAAGCTGGAAAATGCATACAAAAGTTAGGACAAAGTTGCACTTCATGAAAGCTCCAACCAAGATGAATGAAAAAGTAATCTGCTTTTCAAGTTTTTTAATTCTTTTGTTCCAGGTAAATTTCCCTCTCCATTTTCTTCTCCTTTTCCATCAAATTGTGTTTACCAATTGCACAATTATATTTTCCTTTTCATGTCATCGCGATTATGATTTCCACTGGTTTGATTCATTTTTTCTTTCGAAGCTATAATTTCTGTTCAAGGAGCTCCAAAGATCTCCTCAGACCCGACTGCAATCACACCGAGTATTTTCTCAGTGCAATTATCAATTACCATCTTTATAGGTAATATTATTTTCTCTAATTTTTCTTCTTCTTCTGTGGGAACTAATGTTTTTCCTCTTTTGAGTTTTAGGGGTGAGTGAACACGTTGATAGATGAGAAACTTGATGTTAACTTTTTACTTTTCATTATTAGAGAAACAAAAGTAAATGTACTCACCGAACTTATGAATCCATTAACAGATATTGAGGAGCAGCACGAATTGTTGCAGGGCTAGGTTTCCCAGGTATATCATATATATCTTGTAATAAACTAAAGGGATCACTATATTCCAGTTACAGATTCCATTTAATGTTAGGTGTCTGAAGCTTGGTAATTGGATTTTACCAGGAGAAGAGATTTGTAGATGTAAAATGAGTTCAACGTAATGGTGGTCAGAAGTTGGAGCTGCACGATTTTGTACGATGGTGGGTTGTTTCTTTTTCTACAATCTGTATCTAGAATTGTAATAATATTGGTGCATATATATTTTAGTCAACAATCATGTTAAAACTTTCATGTAACCTTCATTTCTTTTATAACATTTATGAATGTATCATTCCCTGTTGTATAAGTTGCATTCTTTTTTGTATAGCTTTTATCTATAAAATAAAAAAAAAACCAAAAAAAAACTGGCATGCATTTTTGCATGCTAGTTTTTTTTATATTCATAAATAACACTTTTGCGACGGCATTTTTGCAGTCGCAAATGACTTTTGGCGACGGCAAAAAACTTCAGTAGCAGTTGGTGGCGTCACCATTGGTATTTGCGACGGCTTTTTTCAGTAGCAAAATTCTTGCGATGGCGCATTGCCGTTGCAAATACCATTGGCGTCGGAAGCATTGCCGTTGCCAATAGTCTTTTGCGACGGCAAAATAGCCTTTGGCGACGGGGACGGGCCGTGGCTATTGCAATTTTTTTTTGTAGTGGTTTATTGTTGCTGATTATCCTTGGTGTTGTCGCTTTTGATGTAGCCTTGCTTCATTTGTTTAAAACAAGTAGCATTATCCTTTATGCTCGTAGGCTCATCTGTAGTAGACTTCAAACCACAATTGTTCAAATATGCGTAATTATGGATCCAATCCATATACATTCACGAACCACTTCGTGAAGAGCAATAATCTCTGCATTGTTCGAAGATATAGCAACTAGGGTCTGTTTTGTAGTCCTCCAAGATATCACGGTCTTTGCCCATGGTGAACACTTAACCAGCTTGGGAATGACCTTTGTGTGGGTCAAAGAGATACTCAACATCAGCAAAACCTTCCAAAACACATGTTGTTTTGGGATGGGGATATAGGACGCAGGCTAGTGTTGGCGGCGTTCCTGGTCTGTGATGGGTCCAAATCCATCATCTCTCTGTAGGGATAAAACAAGCCCATATCAATCGTACATCTTAAGTACTGAAAGATATCTTTTTCCACCACCAATGGCGTCGCGTTGGTGCAGAGCTATACCTTATCTAACAAGTTCACTGCAAATGAGATGTCCGGTCTTGTACATTGAGCTACTAAGTACAATAATGCGCCTATTCTACTTTAGTAAGACACTTCTACCTCTAGCACATCTTCATCATCATCCTTTGGACGAAGAGGATCCTTTTCAGGATCAAGACTACAGATGATCATGGGGATACTTGAAGATTTGACCTTGTCAAAATGTCTAAGCATCTATCAACACGATGCTCAATTTCCAAACAGAGACATAATCGTGTTCTCCTAAAATCCTTCATCTCAAACTCGGATTTCAAGTGTTCAACGGTTTCCCTTAACTCTTTAAGGGCTTCCAATGAAGATCGTGTCCAACATGAACTGCGATAGAATCCGAAACTTGTTATGAAAACGCGTGGGCATATCCCTTCCCAATCAAGTAGTCACTTTAGTGAGCGTTTCAATCTCTTTGTAAACGCACTCTATGGTCTAGAGCCACTTGACTTGGGTAAATGAAGTTCACCGTGAACCTTCACGTATATTCCGTATCTAGAGATACGTAGTGACCACATTTGTAAGCTGTATAGTCAGTTATTCGGAAACTACCAAACTGACAGGGTAGTGGAGTGCAATGACATCCATTACGAGAGAATATGTCTCATCGTAGTTGATTCCTGGGTGTTTTGTGATAAGCCTTGCTCCATAAGGCAAGATTGCCATCTCTTTTTCTCACCACGCTTTCTAACGAAGACCCATTAGTCAATAGGTTTTGTGTCAGGAGGTGTTAGCATCACTGTCTCAAAAACCTTCCTCTTCGTTAGAGAATCCAACTTAACTTGGATCACATCTTTCCATTTAGGCCAAATCTCTCTATGTTGGCATTCATAATATCAACGGAGCGTGGTTTGATATCATTTGACTCAACAAATTCATGCGCAACTACATCATCAATTATGATAGAATTTCTATCCCACGTCTCATGTACACTAGTGTAATTTTCATAGAGCTCTATATTCTCAGGAATAGGTTCTGACGTTGAAGCGTCTCCCAAAGATAACCATAATCCGGAAGATACTCATGAGACGGATTTTGAGTCTTGATGATCAAAGGATTGGAATATGCCAAAGTATCCTTCGAACCCATGGGTCTTCCACGCATCCTAGCTGGGGCCATGACCTGTAACGCCAAAGTGCCACTCTCTATGGCGTTGGCGCCATGACCTCCGTGTAGGGTGGCTCTACGTCCTCCTGTAAAGACGTCCTTCCTTGCCGGCATGTTTGTAACATATTTGTGTGATCTCGTCACTTTAATAGAGATCGAGATGAGACATAGTGGGGACAGGCCACGACAATTCCTGTCGTTCCTGCTGAACATTCTTGTTCTTATCTCTCCCTAACGACGGGAAGACTGTCTCATCAAAGTGACAACCCGCAAATCTAGCGGTAAAGAGATAGCCTTGCAAGGGCATTAAGTGGCGGACGATTGTTGGAGTCTCAAATCATAGTTGCCCATTCGTTTGTAAGACCCATCATAGAGCGTTGTGGCAGCGCAATTGGCACATAAATGGCTCACTCAAATGTGCGTAAGTACAACATACTTGTACCCAGTCACTAGCTGTAATGCAAAGATACATTGAGTGGCGGTAGGTTGTAGATGAATTAGCATAGCTGCATGCGATATTGCATCACCATAAGCGGATATAAGGAGATTGTTGCGCATTACGAATGTCCTGACTACCATCATAGTCATTTCCGCGAGACCATTTGGGTGTGTTTATGGGAATATAATGTCCAACATTAGTCCCAATGCAATAACCATTCGAAAATCTTCGATGTAAACTCTCTAGCATCGTCAATTCTGATTGACTGAAAATGATGATCCAGGGAGTGAGCCCGTTGTTATATGATATGTGCTAGGAGTGTAGCACAGGCAGCATTACAAGTGGACAATGGCACAACATGTGACCAGCGTGTTTGCGTGTCAACCAACATCATGAGATATTTAAACGTCTGTAAGTGAGTTGAATCAATCCATAGAATCTCCATGGGTTCTATGTAAGAACAAAATGAGTATTATAATATCCTTTGCATAGGACGGTCTCAGTCCTAATTTCCCTAAGGAACGGGCTTTGTAAAATGAGCGATAGGCTTTAGAAGCAACCAATGAGGATTTTGGTTGGGCCTAAGCGTTTGAAACGTTATTTGAAGCAAGTTGGTGATTGCAGCATCACCTGGGGTGCCATGACCATGATGGACGCCATCCATGGCGTCATGGATAGGGACTACGCCACCCCTACGCTGGTGTTGGACGGAAGCGGTGCCCTAGGCAACAGCGTCTGTCACACTTAGTCTAGGAATCAACTTTTGATTCATGCTTCGTTTCACTTAAGAGAAAGGATGTCCATGTGAAGTCTTTAGTAGATGGATCATCATATCATCACCAGGATGACCTATCCTGTCGTGACAAAGCTAATATGTGTCCAAATCTAAGAGATCTTCTCTCATTACTTTATTGGATGTAATAGTTGGGATAGTGGCATAGAGTCCACTAGAGAGACACATAAACTTCTCTCAGATGCGCCTTTGTTCGCAATCGCTAGAGGCATTGCAAAGGAACTCATTTCAATTCTTACACTCGTACTGGAGCGAATCATCCATATGACGAGTCATTAGGATGATGACTTTCGCTTTATTTGCCTCTAAGACTGCTCTATTTGCTTCCAAAGCTTGAGCTTGCTCTACAGTTAGCACGTCCTGGCTAGGCTCGAGAATCATATTTAGGATTCCATCGGCCTTGAGATGCTGGCGGACATCACGAACCCACCTGTGATATCCAGAGCCAGTTGTTCCCAATGGAGCCAAGTCCAATTTTTTTTCAGGTTACTCATCCTGAAAGAGAAGAAGAAATTAGGGTTAGTTTTGGAGCATAAAAGGCTACCATGAAAACATATAAAATTTCTGAGCGTAGTTGCTCCCAAGAAATTATGAATTTCTAAGCGTAATCGCTTCCAAGAAATTCAATTCCAAGAGGTATTGGATTAAATCGAAACAATGACGTAAGTGGTCGATCATAAATTCTCTACAAACTCTAACTTTAGAGATCTCAACAAGCTCCAAGCTTGGAGTGAGCACGAACCCTCACAGTTCGGCTTAATTTGGTCTCCCCTATGATGAAGAAAGGGGGGTAGAAGAAGGAAGGTTGCAAGTCCCCAAGAAAAAGAAGAAAAGAGTGAAAAACTTCAAAAACGGGAATTTCAATCTTAAAAACTTGTTGTTTCGAGGCTTGAGAACACGCGTGTGTTGATGCAGGTGTGTTGGAAAACAGGCTGCGGGGATGTGCGAGGCTAGGTGAACGCAGGAGCTACGGGAGTACGCTGCGGGCGCTGCAGGGTAGCAGTGGCAGAGTGCGCACGCGTGGAGCAGCGAGCGCAGGGGCGCGTAGGAGCTGAGGGGGCAGCGAGCGAGCGTAGGGCTACGGGGGCAGTAAATGTAGGGCGCGCTCGCGGGGAGTTGCGAACGCAAGGGTGCGTAGAAGCTGCGGGGGATTTGGTGAGAAGAGTTTTAGGGTTTTGGTTTCTAGGGCTAGGGTTAAGGCTCGTGCTGATAACGTGTTTTAGAGAAACGAGAATTGAGAGAAAATTACTATTTATTCTCATTGATAATAGGGACCTCTTTATATAGAGGATTACAATGCATAGAATCTAAATCATATAAGGAAAGGTAATCATACATTGAATAGGAATATCTAGATCCTTCTAATTTAACCCTATTACCACTAGGTCAAGTAACTTAGGGTTTAAGCCAGACACAAAATAGGGATTTACTTGAACACATGAAAAATTATATGTCGTGTTTTCGCTCTTTTTTTTCATGGTGTCCTATTATATATAATCTAATTCAACAAGAAGATAAAGATTTCATTTCTAAGAGTGTTTCTATTAGGATCTCCAAATCTGCTAACTTCACCTCACTTTATTGAAAATTATTAAATGACTATTTATGACAATAAGTATCCCAAAAAAAATATTATATTAATTTTCTCTAGACTTTTTTTTGAGTTCAAATGAATTCCATTGATTGAACGGCCAGAACAGCACATACAAACGGTCCATGTAGACGGGTAAAGCTATGGTACGTTAACATTTCTCATACATAAACTATTTTTACCACTTTAAGGACTCATGTTACCACTTTGAGGACTAATATTACTATTTTGAGGATTCATATGGTAAACTAAGAAAATTTACCACTTTAAGGACTCATGTTACCACTTTGACGACTAATATTACTATTTTGAGGACTCATTTTACCACTTTTAAGGCAATTGTATGCATGTCATACGTTAACACATTGTAGAATTTTCCCCATGTAGACACCCGGTACCATTCACTGTTACAAATCTTGCTCAATTATTCAAAGAGCTTGCCAAGACTAAACCTAAACTAGGCTTCCAAAAAATACTTTTGAATTGAGCCTTCCTTTGCCAATGCACGCAATTGTGGTGCGCCAGAATGATCAAATATTTAGTGCAAAAACATAGTAGAATTTAATGTGCAAGCTAAAGACCAACTTACAGATTACTCAATCTCTTTCCCCTTACCCTTACCCAAAGAGCTAGAGGAACATGGTGAATAGGTGAGACTCAATGGAGGAGCAGATTCCTGGTCATTCTTGGTCTTTGGTGGATTTTTATTTCGGGCTTCAAGAGGACGCCCCTTTTTCTTCTTCATCTCTGCAGCCACAACTGGCACCATTAGACATCCTGGAGTTTCCTGAAGCCCCAAAGATTTTGTAGTAAATTTGGTGATGAATTCAGGCATCTTGAGCTTCTTTAGTTGAGCTATTTGTCCCCTGTTTTCATCAATCAGGACTGGGGTTTGGATTTTCTGAGGTGAAGGGGTAGGAGTGCGCCTACCTCTTTTGTTGGGCATCTGTTCTTCAATAGGCACAATAGCTAAAACATTATCTTTCCTTTGTTCAGGCTCCCAAAGTACAATAGACCTTTTGGCCTTACGAAACCTTGAGTCTTTCAGATTCACAAAAGGTGATACAGTAACAGCAGTAGGAATAGATGATTTAAAAGTAAAAGGCATGCCATCAACCATAAAATTCCTATTCAGAAAATCAATCTTTGGTACTTGAGTTTATACCATATTCTTGTTCTTATTTTTTCCAGCAGCAGAACACGAACCTGTAGGATGGAAGACTAGCAAGCAATCCTCACAACATCCAAAGAGATTATCAAAGTTGTAGTGAATCACTTCTTCAACCCCAACATCAATTTTCAGCTTTTTTTTTTTCCAAAAAAACTGGCTTCAGGATATCATGGCTAACCCTAACCCTAATTTTCCTTTGTTTTTAAAGAGATTTTCATCCAGTTCAAGGGGATGCCCAGCCACAGTAGCAAAATCCATGATAGTTTCTTTTTTCTCATACACAGGAGGGATATGAGTGATACGTACCCAATAGTATAGCAGATTCAGAGGGATCTATTCAATTGGTGTCACACCATCATATTCCATCAACACTATTGGAGCTCGAGCAAAGTTCCAAGGCCCTCCTCTGATCACCTCACGCAGGTCGCCACGGTGATCAAAAGAGAAGAGGAAAAGGGAGTTTAATCTTTCCTGGATTTTGAAGTTTTTTTCCAACACCCAAATCCAACAAAAGTGATGGCGAAGATCATTGATCTCCATAGGCTTGGGTGAGAGGGATCTTCCCAACAAGTATGCTTGAGAATTTCGTCGAGTTTTTCCAAGGGACAGCATCGTGATATCAATCACATCATCTCCTGCAACTGCAAGAGACGCTTGAAAGCTTGCAATAATTCCTCAAGAGAAGCCATTTGAGAACAAAGATGAAGGAGAGGTGGAGGAGGCCTGTGGGGTAGTGCACAAGGCACTATCAATGGCAGCTTTGGAAGTTTGGAGGTGCGGCTTAGAGAGCACGCTTAGGGTTTTTTTTTATTAGAAATTGTGTAAACTCGTGTTTTTCTTGCCATTCTCGAAATTGATTGTAGCTACTAATAAAGGGATGAATTTTATCTATTTTCAATTTCACTGCATACTCAGTAAAGCATTTATATATATTTAAGGATTAAATTCAGTTTACCCCCCTGAGATTTGGGAGTAATTTCATGTTAGTCCCTGTCCTTTCAATTTAATCAGTTTACCCCTCGAGCTTGTCAATTCTCCTCAACCCTGTCCATTCCATCCAATTTAAACGTTAAGTCTGACTTTTGAGGGTTAAAATGGTCATTTCAAGACAAAAAAAAAAACTTTTAAAAAAAAGGAATTTTTTTTATTTTTAATTTTTTTTCTTCTGCTTTTTATTTTTTATATTTTTTTTTTCTGTTTTTCTGTTTTTTAGTTTTTAATTTTTTTATATTTTTTGTATTTGTCTTCAACCTATACACCATAAGTTATAATAGGCTTATAAGAACAAAAATATACTCTAGGTGGTTAAAAGCCGCTCGCTGATCTACGATATTTGTGATATATCTCCGATAAAGTGAAGAATTTTAGGAGATATCACCAATAAAGTGAAGAAATTTCTGTAAAAAATGATTTTACACTTTATCTATAAATATATGTAAAAAATGATTTTACACAGATATTTCTTCACAATTTTACACTTTATCAGTAAATATCTATAAAAAATAATTTTACGCAGACATTTATTCACTTTATTAGGGATATATCCTAAAATTATTCTCTTTATCGGAGATATATCATAAATATCGTAGATCAGCGAGCGACTTTCAACCACCTAGAGTATCTTTTTGTTTTTATAAACCTATTATAACTTGTGGTGTATAGGTTGAAGACAAAATTTATATAAAAATAAAAAAAGATGAAAAAAAAATTTCAAATGAAAAAAAAAAAAACAGAAATTTTTTTTTTCTTGAAATGACCATTTTAGCCCTCAAAAGTCAGACTTAATGGTTGAAATTAGACAGAATAGTAGAAATTGGACACGACTGATTGAAATTGGAAAGCTTGGGGAGTAAATTGATTAAATTGAAAGGACAGGGACTAACATGAAATTACCCCCAAACCTTAGGGGAGTAAACTGAATTTAATCCTATATTTAATAAGAATAAAAACTATGATTAAGAACATGTGACATAAAAATGTATGATATATATGTTGAAAACGCATATTGATGAGGGAAAACAAAATAATTCATATTATGACCTAAATCTAAGTCTATCCATTATACTTGCCAAAAAAATAATAATAATAAGCTACCATTAAAAAAACAATAAAAAAAAAACAAACTCCTCCTCCTGGGAAAGTAAACTCTCAAAACTTTTTCTCTCAAAACCCTATGCGGCGTAGTCTTCGGTCAAAGTATATGCCCGATCCGACGGCACGCCCTTGGGAAATCGTCGTCTGACGGGCTAGAAGGGGTGAGTCTATTCGGAGTGTAGCCCACGTGGTGGTTGCGGCGCTGTCCAGAACGCTTGCAAGTCGTCGATGGTTGGTTGGCAATCAGGAGGGGCTGGGATCTCGATGTGGAGATCTCCAGAAGGTGGGGCGAGGTAGGGTTGTGGCTCTGGATGGGTGAGCAGCAGCATAAGTCCTAGATGGTATCGGTCGAAGTGCAGGCACAGATCAGGTTAGACATGCTCCGTGAGGTGAATCTGGTTTAGGGAGGCCGATTATTGGTCTATTCTATACTAGATCGGAGCGTGGGCGATCCGCTCTCTCTCAGAGCACAATAGATGGAGGTGGAAGTGCCACCGATGATGGGATGGCCTGGGAGATGCAGGCGAGATGGTTGTGGCGTGACTGTAGTGGTCTTCTACTTGGGCTTAGGCTCGGTGATGATTGGGCCTGGGCTTTGGCTCAGGGCTCATGTTATTTTTATCTTTTGTTTATGTATTATTGTTATTTACTTTTAGTAAGATGTGGCTTTATGTTGGCAATAAGTCCCTACCACTTTAGGGCAGGGTGACGTGGCCTTGGTCCTGGTATGCACACTCAGTGTGCCTTGTCTGGCCTAGAGAAGCAGCGAGCTGTTTACTAGATTAAATGGACGTGACCTCCAAGTGGCAGGATGCTATTTGTAATGATGTTTCTTCGTTATAGAGTTATCTTTTCGTTATATCACCACTTTGTTAAAGAAAATTAAATAGAGTAGTCAGTTGTGCACTCTTTGCTAATTGGTGCATGTTAGAATACATAGTTTTTGTGAAGACTCCTGGTATTATTTAGGATGTTCTCTTGATGCTTGTTATAATCCGGGGTTCAGGTTCTATGTCCCTTCATCCCCCCCCTGTATTCTACTGTTTCATTAATCAAGGCTTGAGGGCAGCCGCACCAACCCCCTTTCAAAAAAAAAAAATTAATCATGAGGTACAGAAAATAGAGAAAATAAAATCAACATTAAGAAAAAAATGATTAATCCTTTTTTTATTTTTGCACACCTAAAGTAGCAAAAAAAAAACAGTTAAAAGAAAAACCACATAATAGTTCATGTTATTTTCTTGTTGATTAGAAATTAATTTTTAAAACTCAATACCTAGTAGTTGATTTTCTTTTACTGAAAAAGAGATTTATGTTGTCTGATTAAGGAATTGATATGTAATTAAAATTTATAGAGTAACTAAATCATTAAAATGACTCAATTTTTTTTATTTTAAAGATAATGTTTAAGGATATCTCTATTTGTGTTTGGCCCAAACTCTAGGTTACTTGACCTAGTGGTAATAGGGTTTAATTAGAAGAATCTAGAGATTATCTTTTCTTGTATGATTCAGACTTTATGCATTGTAATCCTCTATATAAAGAGGCCCCTATTATCAATGAGAACACACAACAAATTTCTCTCAATTTCTTATTCCCTAAAACACGTTATCAGCACGAAGCCCTAACCCACCCTGAATCCATAAATTCGTAGCCTTCAAATTCCAAATACCACCGCCGCCTACGTTGAAGATCCGAGTTCCAGAAAGCCAAAACTGGCGGTGCCACCACCAAAACCGGCCGGCAAATACCTGAACCGGCCCCCGGAAATCCCAGAACAATTTCTGTCCGGTTCATAGCCTTCCTCCCTGCCTACTGCTGTCATACTCCACCAGAAGCTGAAACCTGACCCCAGTTCATCGGATAAGAAAAATCGCCACCGGAACAGGCCTAGAACCACCCGAACCGGCCGCCTGATGTGTCTGCACCACTGAACCGCCGCCTGCATCCTCAACCTTGCTCAAGTCAACGCAGCCCAGTCAACACAACCCAGAGGTGCAGCAAAGCCCAGGCCCAGAACTAGAACTGGATCCACCAGGCCCAGAAGCCCATAAGCAGGCCCAATCAACGCAGCCCTCTAACGTCAGCACCCAGTCAGCAGCCTACGTCAGCGTCAGAGTGCCACGTCAACAACCGGACGCCACGTCAGCACCTCCAGTCAACGCTGGTCAACCTTTTTCCAACGACTTTTCCAGCGACCTTTTTCCGACCAATTTTTCGATCAAAATTTCTGGCAATTTTCAAGGTAAACTTTTCTAAAAGTTCCCATTTTTGAAGTTTTTTTTTACTTTTCTCTTCTTTTTCTCGGGGACTTCCAACATCCCTTCTTCTACCCCCCTTTCTTCTTCATAGGGGAGACCAAAAAGCCGAACTGTGGGGGTTCGTGCTCACTCCAAGCTTGTAGCTTGTAGAGTCCTCCAAACTTAGAGTTTGTTGAGAAGAAAACGATCGACCACATACATCGTTGTTTCGATCTAATCCAAAACCCCCCTTGGAATCGGATTTTCTTAGAAGCGACTACGCTCAGAAAATCCCTAATTTCTTGGAAGCAACTACGCTCAGAAATTTAATAGTTTTTCGTGGTAGCCTTTTTCGCGCCGAAACTAACCCTAATCTTGTGTTGTTTTTCAGGATAAGTTACCTGAACAAGTTGAACTTTGTTCCACTAGAGACAACTGGCGCGAGATACCATAGGTGGGTCCGAGATGTGTGCCAACATCTTAAGGCTGATGGACTTCTGGAAGCCACCCAAGAGCCTAGTCAGAACGTGCTCTCCATTAAGCAAGCTACTGCTTTTGAAGCAAATCAAGCTAAAGCCATCATTCTCATGACAAGGCACATGAATGACGCGCTCCAAAATGAATACCTCAATGAGGAAGACCCAAGAAAGCTATGGGTAGAACTTGAGCAGCGATTTGGCAACGTTCGTGACTCCCTGCTTCCAGACTTAGAAGTGAGATGGCATAGCCTCCGCTTCTGTGATTTCAAGTCTGTGCTTGATTATAACTCGGAAGGCCTTCATATCAAGTCTCTGATGGAGTTTTGTGGCCAAACCATAACTGATACGATGTTGATCGAGAAGACTCTCTCTACCTTCCCCATCTCTGCCCTGATGATTTCAAAGAATTATCAGATTGATGTGAAAGCAAGACATATCACAAGGTTTCATGAGCTTATTGGCGCCATGAACGTAGCTGAAAAGCACGACAACATACTTGTGAAGAACTATAACGCTAGACCCGTGGGAACCAAGTCTATTCCGGAGTCTAATTATAGTCGCGCCCCCAAAGGAGGACGCAAGGAGCGAAACCCTAAGAGTAGGCATAATTCTGGACATTCTGGTCCATATTCTCGCCCTAAAGAGGAAGGAAATCGCCAAGAGAGGCGTACACGGAACCGTGGAGGTCA
>LYNE01002665.1:2823-20180 GCA_001662545.1 Rosa x damascena
CTACATTGATTCGGATTCTAGATCCTTCTAATTAAATCCTATTACCACTAGGTCAAGTAACCTAGAGTTTGGGCTAAACACAAATTAGGTTTTCCTTGAACAAAAATAAAATAAAAGATGGGCTTTTATGAAAACAAACCGTCAGCCTTCCACACTAACCCCAATTCATAGTTCTTTATTGGTTGCCCTATTGCTAAATTCTACTTCAACTGCAAATCAACCTAAAACAAACAAAGGGCAACATATAGATTTTTTTACATCGGCCAATGTAAATCGAGGAATTGAAGACTTTAGGAGACTTGCTGCTTCTAGAGACGTTGCTGCTCGATTTGACTCTAGATTCGATTAGATTTGATGGATGTTATTGAAGCTCGATCTGTTTTTAGACTGGTAATCATGTAAAGATGGATTCTCTAGTGAAAGAGATGGAAATGGGCACTTTGATGGTTAGGTTGTATTCATATGCAGCCGCTTCAGAGGTGGACCAAATGACGGAGGTTTTGCTGAAGAAAGGGAAGAGGAAGAGGAAGAAGAAAAACTGACAAAGAAAGAAAAGAAAAAAAACATCTGAAGAAGACACCAAATTAAAAACAATTATTAATGAAGAATGTCGGGCCTATCAGGCATTTTGTTTAAAAAAAGAAACAAAATCTAGGACTGGGACTGAACTGGGTTTGACAAAGGCCCGGCCCGATCCCGTCCAAACCCACGACTGACTGGCCCGGCCCGTTGACGACTGCTACGGTTTCCTCAAATGAATTTACTTTTAACATTTTAACCAAAATCAAAATAAAATATTTCCAAAATTCAATATATTGTTTCTCGATCTGGTGATCAAGCTCAAATGGAAAAGTCAGAGCTTCAACATCAAGTAGAAATAGAAAAACCAGTTTATGATTAATTATGGCTATACTTAACTATAGTGTCCATAAGAAAAGTAATACCCATTGATCAAGATCAAGATAGGCATGTACGTATTACAGCAATTTTTGGTCAAAGATTCAAAAACAGTACCAATTACTTAAACCTGCTCGAGCTGAACATCCTTAGACTTCAGAGGAACATAGTCTCCCAGATAAATAACCTCGAGGTGATACGACAGGGCCGACTTGTCGATGTTTTCATGGTGGTAAGATTTGCAGACGAAGTAAAGCACCGTTTGGATGACCAGCAGAAACAGAATCAACTTAAGCAGCAGCAACAATAAGAGAACACCGAAGCCTATCCTGCCCATTATCCCAAACACCCATCCATCCACAACCAATGCTTGAAATGAAAACTGAATAACGTAGGCTAAAGCAACGATCTTGAAGAAGATGATTGAGGCCACCCACATGTTCCCTCTGAGTAGCTTCTTGCTCTTGATCATGGCTTTGATCCCTTTCGTTTCTTCCAACACCGAGACAACGCTAGCCAGTTGCCAGATTATGGTCATGTACACGAACCCAATAGCGTACAAGATCAATAAAAAGATAAAAGTTATGAAGAAGGCGAGGCCGCCGTCTCCGCTGTTGCTGTATAAGAGAGCTAAGCAAACAATTCCGACTACTACTGCCACTATGTTGTAGAGCAAGAAAGCCAGGACGGTGCACAAGAAGGTGATCATCACGCGCTTCCAGACCCTTGGAACGACGCTCATGATCTTCCGGAAGGTGATTTCCCGGGCGGTGTATACGCATGCGATGGTGTACACCACGGCGGAGGTGGAGAGGAGGCTGAAGATGAGCATGGAAGTGAAGTAAGCAGCCTTGAAGAGCCAGAAGGTTGCCCTTTCTTTGGTGAGGACGTCATTTATTCTCTTGTAGCGAGCGGTGTCTGGTATCGTTTTGTCCAAGGCGCTTTCGCTGTGGATGATCCTGAAGAAGAGGATGTTGGAGACTTCCATGTCAGCCAAGAAGATGAAGCTCAAAGGGAGGATCAAGGTCAAGGTAATTTGGCTGAAGATTTTTCTCCATTTGTATACAATCTTGTAGGATTCTCTGTAGATGCCAAAGAGACTAAGGAACTGCAACTCATCTTGTTCTCTATCCATAGTTGCAGCTTTTCCTTGAATGGGTTTACTTTCTGAATCAGAGAGACAAGTATATATGAGGTGGGAATAGAAGTTAATTGGGTTGTAGGAGGAGGAATATAGGAAACTAGATTGGACTTTATGATACAAAAATACCCTTGATTTTGCAGGAAACTAGTAGTCATTATCAATGTTGTGCATTCCAATTAGAAAATAGAATAAGTGAGATTTAAATACTAGCTAATAGAAAGTCAATTACACGGTCTCCCACACAGGTTTAGAAGTGAGTAGTCTATCATATTTTTCTTTCGATCAATAATTAAACTCTAAGAATTTAAAAATACTCTGTTTCATCCTCATATTCCTAACCTTCATTTTTTTATGAACCATTTTTTATTTGATTACAACTGAACTTAGAATGAGTATTTTTCAATCTTCTTATTTTGCATTCAGCAGCATTCTTTTTCTAGATTATTCTTAAGAAATGTTTTTTTTTTTTAACAATATTATCTAGTTAAGTCAGAAGTCATTTTCCAAAAGGAAAAAAAAATAATTTAGTCACAATTCATGACAAACGCTATATCTTATTCAATAAGAATATCTATAGGGGAAGTGTAAACTAGACACTCAAAAGAAAAAGAAAAAATTAACACAATTGTTCATCTAGAATTTCAAGCATTTGTTGGACTTGCCAAGATTAGAAAAAGCTCCTTCTTTATTTTGATCATAAACTTGGAAGAAGTTTGTGCATAATTAACAAGTTATCTGCATTAAGAAAAATTAAGTTTGGAAACTTTTTAGCCTCTAATCCAATTCATTGTACACTAAATCCTAGCTTAGCATTCTCACCTAAACCATAACCCAGGAACTTAATTCGGAAAACATTGGAGTAGTCAAAAAATAATAAGATAAAAGAAAAAGATTACTACTTTTTGCTTTTAAAAGAAAATGGCATTCTTGGAGTTCAAGGCCACTATAAGGGTACTTCTCAAAGAAGGTCTGCATAGAACAATGTCGTTCACTCCAAGGCGAGGAAATTGGTTGTTGTCACTTGTCAAAGTCATTTTCCAAGTCTTCTTGCGATGTTGTGAACTTAGTTGGCCGTCCTAATCGTGCTCAGTCAACACGCTCATCCGGCCTTCCATGAAAATTCCTCATACTAATTTACAAATAAACCCCTTGGCCATTGACCCCTATTTAGGCTATTCATCCTCTATTTTAGGGGTCATCATGTGCCGGGCTAGGGCCGGCCCTACCCTAAATTTTAGGGCTTAGGGTCGAGTCGGGCTGAGCCTAGTCAAAGTCAACAAAAATTTGGGGCAGGTAGGGTCGAGCCGGGGCATCAATATGCTAACATTTACCCGCCCGAAAGACCCGAGCCACTAGGGTCGAAAGGGCTGACCATCCGAATAGGGCCAAAATGGGCCTTAATTTGTTTAACAAAAAGAAATATATATTTTTTATTTTTTATCTCAAAATGTAGCTCAATGGTTATATAGGTAATAAAAGACTCATTATTTTTTGTTGATCATATTTAATATATATATATATATATATAATTCTCAAATATATATATATATATATTGGAATTAACTTAAAAGTTATAACATTTATAAATATTAGTTAAGATGGTTATATTCAATTAACTATCTCTCTAAATCTCTCAAAATTAATTGTTGTTTAACAAAGGAAACAAAAATTAAAGAAAATAAAACTTAGGAAATCAATTACAAAAAAGAGATAAGTTGTATGTATAGACTAAAGAGAAACATATTTAAAAAATAGAAAAAATAGAAAATTATTAGGGCTTAATTGGGCGGGCTCCGGCCCGGCCCTAATAGGCTCAAACGGGCTGGGCTGTAGGGTAGGGCCGGGCTTTATTTGCATGACCCTTACCCTACCCTATCGGAGAAAGGGTAGGGCCGGCCCGCCTTAATGTAAGGGTCGGGCGGACTTAGGGCCGAAGGACTAAATGATGAGGCCTACTCTATTTAAGAAGTCCAGAGGGGTGAATTAGTAATTAAGCTAGATTCTAAACCACAAATTCGATGTAGTTTTCACTATACAACATACACATGAAACACTATCTTAATGTCATGCCTCATAAAAGAGGTATTGAAATGAGGTATACTATTCCATTATGGTTATAAAATATAGGCTCTAAATACTGTTTTAGAATTGATGTATGACATTTGGTGACATAAGATGATTGGTTTCCACAAATTCCATAGGAAATAGTAGGGCAAGAGAATGTTAACACTAACTCGCTCCCATAGAAAATATCGGATTTTAAAAAAGATATGTATTGACCTTCATTTTCTTCATCTTGGTCGCCCCACTTCCACTTCGTCTAAAAGATCGATTTCCAAATAACCCATTCAAATTAACAATTTTATGTATTGACCAGTCAGTGGACCTAGCTTGGTTCTTTTTTATTTTCTGGTTTTATTTTATTTTTACCATCTATGATTTGTGGTACTATGCAATTAATAAATCCCTGCCTTTGTTTAGTAGGGCTAAGTGGTCGGTCTATGCACTTAATGTGTCTTGTCTGGCCTAGCGAGGCGGTGTACCATTATTAGATGAGAGCAACCTCCTAGTGGCAGAATGAAAACAAGTGTCGCTGGATTTATTCTCCGATGGCAACATAGGAGGAAAACTGTGATTATGGTAATTATGTTTCATGATTGTAATCGAGTTATCCTTCCGTTATATCACTGCTATGTCAAAGCAAATGGAGTAGTCAATAGAACACTGTTTGTTAATTTATGCTTGTTAGAATACATGAATTCTATAGAGACTCCTAATATTATTTCGGGACGTTCTGTCGATAATAATTGTAATCAGGGGTTTAGGCTCAATATCCCCCCGTATTCGGCAGTTTAATTAATTAAGACTTGAGCACAGCCGCATCAGCCCTTTATTTTCAAAAAAAAAAAAAAAAGGTTTATGTCTCAATTAATCCTTTCAGAATAATCAATACCAATCATAAAAGAAAGAACTTCATCAAGAAATAATAGTGTAATTGATATATAAAAAAAAATTAAAAAAATTCCGCCTATGTTACTGAAGGGATGATGGAACTTTTGATATCATAATCCTAACTCATTTTGTAGGCCATTTTCTCAAGGGCTTATGATATTATTTATAAGAACAATGGTGTGTCCTTTTTTTCTATTATTTTTTTTTAAAGGAAACAGAATCAGGTTCCATTAATAATAACGACATCTCTTGGTCAAGCTAAAGGGATTCGAAAATCCCTCAAATTACATCTCGATGTACAAATCAGCCTGCATAGAGCAAAGCTACCAAAAACAAAATAAACCAAACTAAAAAGGAAAATGCAAAAAGTGAAAAAACCCTATACCTATCCTACTCTAAATCAAAGCAACCAACATGACAAGCATTGACGCCTAGAATCTTCATTGGTGTACATCGCTACTCATCAGTCAGCACACAACAACGATCAAAGGCAGAATAAGGCAGGAGCTGAGCAAAGCTCAATTATTCAAAACAAAAACAAATTTAGAGATCTGTCACTCCCCCGAAAGCCCACAAACAGGCCTAATCCAACAAAGGAAAGTGGAAAGAGAGTGGGCTAGCCTAGCCAGGCCATAAGCAGCAGCCCAGGTGGGCAGAGGCCCAAAGCTAGAGCCCATCTCCTGCTTCTCACCTCCCCAGACCCGCTTGAGGGAACGGCCTCCGGTCACCAGTCTAGCGGCTGGCCGCGATCCTCCAGCATTGTCGTGGTCTAGGGAGGAAGCTCTTGGACCTCTACCTAGATCAACATCGCACAAGCCGCAGCCTCCAAAATTAGACCGAAACGACCAACCTCGGCTGGATCAGATCGGAACAACCTCCGCAACTTGAACCCAGATCCAACCACCATCACAGTCCAACACCCTCAACCACGAACAGAGCCTAGCACACCCAGACACCAACGCCGTCGACCACCCTTGCCCTCACGGGATCAAAGCCTGTCACCACCTGGATCGATCACCAACGCCGTCGAAAGAAGACACCGCAGAAACGCCATCTCTCCTTCGCCGTCCTGCCATTGCCGTCACCCCTGCCAATACACGAAACCCTAGGTTTCACCTTTCAAGGTCGCACCGCGAAACTCGGAGGCCAGCTGAATGTGAAGAATTAAGAATAAAAACAATGGTATGTTAATTAACATTTCTCATACATGTCATATTTCATGTAATTTTACTATTTTTAAGACTCATGTTATCACTTTAACAAATCATGTGATAATTAAGAAAAAATCTTGTTAAGGTAAATAATGTCCTTATTAGAGTAAAGTACGTTGTGCTTGGAGAAATAAACTCTTAAATGTTGTAATTTTATGTATACCATATATTAACACATTGTAGAATTTCCTCTGAAAATAAATACTTCAGAATTGTGCAAATGTCTTTTAGCTACTGTTTTGTAGCAAACATGAGGATCGGGGATCATATTCGGAGATAACAAGGTTGTTAGTTCAGTTTCTTGGATTTATTAAGAAGGTTTAACTTTTATCCGCAATCTGTCTTTGTCCCCTAAAGTATAATGACAGTAAAGCAAATTCCTTCCAGAATAAAGACAGAAGATGGCCGGTCTTTACCACAGCAGAGGACAACAATTCCAGTGACTGACAGTGGAAGCAATGCAGAATTGAGTTTACCTATTTAACTTGTGTGCTCTAGTATCCAGGACAAGAATTATAAGATATCAAATAATGAAAGTTCCAGTTTATATGTCCTAGAAATTCAGCTGTAACAGTAAGAACAGCTACAAAGATAGGCTATCTGTCTTCAAACCAAAGCAGTACAAAATTTCAAATGCGTCGGCATGAGCAAGAGGCACACAGAGAAAATTACCAATGTGTAGGCTAGATCATATGACATTAGTAAAAGAATCATATATGTAAGCAACTTTTCAAGTAGAAGTCTATTAATGCTATAGATAATTAGGTATATCATGGATATGTAATTTACAATTGTCAGAATCATTCAATCATATAACCAATTTCATGTAAATTATGCTAACAGCAGCCCATTTGTGATAGCCATGCACATTAGAACGTATGGTATGGACAGGCAGCCAAGACAGCAACTCAACAAGCATGTTGAAGGCATTGATAAAGATCTGCATTAAATGTTTAACCAACAACACCAAAACAATCTGTAACTTAGCAATCGCGATTTGTCACTCTAGGCACGTTTGTACATTCCGTCGCGGACGTCCGTGAGCCTTTTATTCTCTCTCTTGCACATGCCATCGACAACCAAACTGAAGGTAAAATATCAATTGCACAAGTTTGGCACGGTGGTCTCAGCGCCTGATTTGTATCGGTGAGCAAGGTTTGATGCTTGATGGGAGACTAACGGATGGAGTACAAATTATTGGATAGAGCATATTTAGCAAACTTTCTATTTTAACTCCTTAGCTATTTTAGAGAGCATGTTTAACATTTTATCTATTTTAGCAGCTGCACCAGACTCCTAAGTGACTCTCCATTATAACTTTAGCTATCTCGCTCCTAAATATAGAGAGCGAGATGAGGCTCTCTATAATTTAAAACATTCATTTTGAGTTATTTTATACAAATTATACATACATTTAAACTATTTAATATTCATTTAAAAAGTAATATAAATTCAAAATTAGCTAAAATAAAGAGCATTGATACAGACGTAATTCTAAAGTGGCTAGCTAAACTGACTTTTTAGTTATTTTGGCTAAAATTTGACTAAAAAATAGCTAGCATTGCTAAAGATGCTCTAAGAAATAACAGTGTAGAGATGTTCTTGATGAAATTAATAGAGTAAAGGCTGAACTGATTTCATCCCAAATTTTAGGGTAGTAACCGGAATTAGTCATTTTCTAGCCTTTTATGGCCCGAAGCATAGCTAGGGTACATTAAAAACCTCAGAGAAAAGAAATAAAGAAGAAGAAGAAAGGAGTTCCAAACTTCCAATATTATTCTGATGTTACAAGTTGATCATGTACAAAACGTTGGAGTTTTCATAAAGACGTATTCTGAGTTTAGTTGGAAGGATCCATTCAATATCTCTATTGTGATTTAGGCTCAGAGTGACACGCCATAAGAACCTGCAGTTTGATGTAATCCTGGTCAGTTAGTGTCGAAATCGACAATGATGAATCCAGAACTAGAACAAGAAAAAATTTTAAGTAAAAATTTAGTGGTGTTTGGTTGATGTCAGGCAGCATCCGAAAGAAAACATAATGTTCATTAGTTACTGCAGAACATGCAAATTACAACCTACAAAGTGGAAATAGCTAGATGGTAAGTCACGTAATAATACAATTACATCAATTCAGGACTGAATCAACGGCCATGAATTGAATATATGCTATAGAGATAGAATGATATATGGTCTTCAATGGCTTTCCTTTGTGACATTTGAGGAAATTTTTCTACTTTGTTAGCAAGCATGCATGTCTGCTCTAGGCTTCTAATTTTGTTATATACTGCTGACAGTATAAGAAGGTTGGTGGTGAGACCCCTGTAACACCAAGTATAGTAGTTTACTAGTGACTATGCTCACTATTTTAGAAACGAAGCTGTTTCATTTCAGTGCCTCTACTAGTTATTTGAACTCCTACCATGACAAGCTTTATGATTACGATGTGCATAGCTCCAAATTGCAATCCAGCTCAATCGATCTATACCAGGATTTATCCTTAGCGAGAAGTCCATATAATGCTGAATCTTCTTTTTCCAATTATCCATTCTACAACGAAGCTATATATATTCTACGAATATGAGCTCAGGAATATAAGGTGGAAGAAATTGAGAAAATAGCAGCTTACCCTCGACTAAACCAAATCAATATTTCTTACTGCAGAACAAAACACAGGCTACAACTGGAAAAAGAGTCATGCCATAACTCAATTACATCAACTAACAACCGAATCAGAGGCCATGACGGCTCAATACCACACCTTCTGAAGCGTTCTTCAAAAATTTGATCTTGATTTTGTTCAGCGTGGCTAGAGCCTCGTGCATATTTATCCTGTCTTCTGGTGATTCTCCACAACAAGCAATAGCCAATCTCATAATAGATGATAAACAATCTCTCTTGCTCACAAAGTCATGACATTCCTCTGTCCCAAGTAAAGTGGTATCAACAACTTCAACTATTGCATCTGCAAGAAGTGAATTTGCAACCCAGTGCTTTAAATTCATTTCCCCCACAAACATCGCATCTGTTGGCTTCCTTTTTGTGAATGTCTCCATCACTACAACACCAAAACTATACATATCCCCTCTTCTGGTCACTATTCCATCCATTCCATACTCTGCAATATATATGATGAAAACAAAATTTCTTAGTTAAGGAGAATATATATAAAACTGAAAGATTAACTACTAACACTACATCACCTGGAGCCATGTACCCGATTGTGGCAAGGGTCAAGGTTCGAGTGATAGAATCCTCTCCACCCAAGAGTTTTGAGATACCAAAATCAGCAACTTGTGCAACCATATCATCATCTAGTAGTATGTTGCTTGGCTTCAGATCACAATGCACAATAGGTCTATCATAACCATGATGGAGATACTCCAATGCCGTTGCAACATCTATCAGTATATTCAACCTCTGCAAGATGTTCAAGGTTAAGTTATGAGAATACAACCACTTTTCAAGGCTCCCATTAGGCATGTAGTTTAGTACAACGGCTTTGAAATCAACTTGACTGCAGCAACTGATGACTTTGATAAGGTTTCGATGGCGAATATTGCTTAGCATTTCGCATTCGACATCAAAACTTGAGAATGCCCCTTCTGTTTCTAAATTATATACCTTAATGGCAACATCTATCCCATCTGACAGTGTTCCTTTATATACTGAGCCAAAACTCCCAGTGCCAAGTAAGTTGCTCACATTGAATCCACTTGTTGCACTTAGAAGCTCTTCATAGGAAACTCTTCTCCACTGATGTTGTGGCAAAAAGGTAGTCTCTGTTGCAGCTTTCACATTCTTCTTTCTCGATATAATAAATATCCAAATGGAGGTCACTAGAAGCATTGCGGACAAGATACCCGGAATAACATACTTGAAAATAGTTTTAACAGTCTTCCTTTTGCATGATGGAACTTGAAATCGGGCTGCACCACAGAGTCCATGGTTTGAAACAAATGATTGAGCAGACAAGTTTCTGAAAGGACCACCTGTTGGAATTTCTCCTTGGAGTCTGTTGAAAGACAAATTCAAATACTTCAGATATGAGAGCGCTGAAAGAGAGTTGGGAATCACTCCTGATAAGTTGTTTTTGGATAAGTCCAAAGATTCCAGGCTTATGCAATTGCCAAGTGAAGTAGGAATGGAGCCTTGTAGTTTATTATTTGCCAAGGACAGATTGACCAAGTTTTGAAGTCCACCAACGCTGCTTGCTATACTACCGGATAATCGGTTGTTTGAAAAATCTATATCTATGGCAACTTTCAAATTACCAACATCTTCTCCGATAGACCCGATCAGAGAATTCGATGACAAGTTCAAGTACAGGATATATGTAAGTCCCCACAAGGTAGATGGTACTGTAGAAGTTAACAAATTAGACTCCAATGATAGTTTCCTTAGAGCTCCAGTTAGATTGCCGATGCATGAAGGTATAGAGCCAGACAGTCGATTGCCACCCAAAAACAAAGAAGCTAGGTTTTTCAGTTGGCAGAGTTCATCTGGCATGCGTCCTTGAAAAGTGTTACTTTCCAAATATAGACCTTGGAGGTTTCGGATTCTTCCTATTGAGGCTGGAACCAATCCACTTAATTGATTCTTTACCACAGATAATACTATCAAGCTGCTCAAGTTGCCGATGTCATTGGGAATTTCACCCCTCATGTTGCAGTTGTAAAAATAAATTTATTGAAGAGATGTATTCGTAAAGGAAATCGGAAGGTTGGCATCTAATGGATTTACTGAGAAGTCTAGTCTCCTCAAGTTGCGAAGATTTGCCAAACAAAAGAGAACATCCAGTTCTGGAGTCGAAGTACTGACGGTCAGGTTATTATCAAATAGTTGAAGCAGCTGAAGTTTTGTCAAGGTACATAGGGTGCTAGGAATAACGCCAAATAATAGGTTGCTGCCTAGGTCTATGACCTCCAGGTTAGAAGCATTGGACAAAGATTTGGGGATTGCTCCGCTAAGTTTATTTCCTCCTAGATAGAAGCGTTGTAGGTTTGGAAGGCCAAGGCCTGTGTTTGGTGGAAGGTTGCCTGAGAGCTGATTGTCGAAAAGCGATATCACTGCTATTGTGGACATATTGAAGATTAAGGATGGGATGACCTCATTGAAGTTATTCCCACCGAGGTTCAATATCTCTAAATTTGGAAGATGACCAATCTGATGTGGTATAGGACCTGCCACAATTTTTATAAATCGACACCATTTTATAAAAATTTTCATTGGGGAATAAAAGATGTTCTAAAATCATTTGTAACCTATATTACATGAACCGTGAAATGAATCTAGCTTCCATCTATTTTTATTTCTCTGGTTTCTTCATATTATAGTCCCTTTCATATACTTGTTAATTAAAAACTTACTTTTCAAAACTACTTAAAATTACCTGTTTAGGCCAATATATAATGATAGGAACAATATATATAAAACATATCATTATTGAATATATATGGAGTACCTGTCAAATAGTTCAAGCCAAGGTCAATTGTCTGTATCTGAGTCAAGTTCCCAAAAGTATTTGGTATTTCTCCACTGAAACTGTTGCGTGGTACTTCCAATTGAAGGAGTTCTTTGCATTCCCACAATTTCGATGGAAGTGGACCGTCGAATTGGTTGTAACCCAGAGTCAAATCTTGAATACTCGGAAGATGTTGACATATATTGTCCGGAAGACTACCATTTAAATTGTTTCCATATAGAGCCAACATAGTCAAAGAAGACATGTTGAAAACAACCATAGGAATAGACCCTTTTAAAGCATTCAATTGCACAAACAATATTTCCAATTGATCTAAACTGCCAATCTCATTAGGAATTTCTGGCAAAATAAACACAAAAATTTAAGTATCGTATCGGATTCTCTAAATTATGTCAATGGAATAAAGTAAACAGATCTCAGCCATACCTGTGAATTTATTACTGTCCAGGTATATTTCCTTCAACATTGTTATGTTTCCAATCTCTCTTGGTATGTTACCTGCAATTAATTCATTATTAATTAGATATATAACCGCATCTTATACCTTGACAAGCATGCTAATAGATCAGGGTCCCAGATAATTTGTTGGTACATACCTGAGAGTTGGTTATACGTCAGATCAATTACTTGAAGTGCAGATAAGTTCAAGATGGTTGCTGGTATGGAACCCGAAAACTGATTACCATACAAATTAAATGTTTGAAGTTTGGATAAGGACCCGAACCATGAGGGAATGGTTCCCATAAACTTGTTATATCCCAAGCTAATCAACCTCAACCGGTGCAGGCTAGCCAATTCCTGAGGCAAGGTACCATGAAAACTGTTATTTCTGAGGCGAAGTTCCACAAGAAATGAAAGGTTTCCTAGCTCCGGAGGAATGGTGCCAGTGAGACCAAAATAAGATAAGTTCAAGACCGCAACTCTGTGGTGGCGAGCAGCACAAGTAACGCCAACCCAGTTACAAACTGGGACGATGGTTGACCAGTTGGTGAAGATCAGTTTATGAGGATCATCGGTGATACTGGCTTTGAAAGCAAGAAGAGCAGACTGGTCTATGCTGATGTTGGTTTGTACATGTGCTGCCATGGTTACGCAGGTAGCCGCCATACAACAACAGTACTGCAGCAGGAAGAACCAAGCAATTCTCTCCATTAATTGTTTGAATATGTGTGTGTGTGTGTGTGTAGATGAAAGGTACAGAAATGAATATATTCTGTGTGGAATTGTTAATTGGCACTGAGAAGTGAAGCTAGAGTTACAAGAGGAACTGGCTTCAGATTGTTGAATGTATATATAGACACACACACACTACTAGTTAACTAATTGAGAGAGGTTAGTTGAGCATGAGCTGTCTACCGTGACTTTTCAGCATATGAAAACTCACAAAACCACGTGGTGTGGTGTGCTGGTCGAGCGGCCTAGTCTGGAACCCCCAGGTCTAGCGTTCGATTCCTAGCTCCATCCTATGGCCAACAGATTTGAGGGACCTGGGTTAGTTAACACCTAAGGTTCGTGCGTCTGCGGTGCAGTGATTAGTCGGGCAAAGCTGGGATACACTGCATGGGTGTGTGAATTTGGTTACTACCGACGTCCTGGCATCCAAAAAAAAAAAAAAAACTCACAAGACTTGGAAAGACTTGACTAGTACAGAAGTTGATGGGTTGTCAATTATTAATATATTAATGACCTGGAAATGAGATTCAAATAAAGAAATTGCTACGATATATTATTGGATTAATACATCAAGAGACTTAGTTCGATACTAATGTAGACTAGTTCGATATATACAGTAGAGTAGTTCCAAACTAGCCTACTAATGCATGAAGTAAATTAACTAATTAAGAGAGGTTGGCTGAGCATGAGCTGTCTGCCGTGACTTTTCAGCATATGAAAACTCACAAGACGTGGAAAGACTTGACTAGTAAAGAGGTTGATGGGTCATCAATTATTAATATATTAATGACCTGGAAATGTACAGTAGAGTAGTTCCAAACTAGTCTATTAATGTATGAAGTAAATTAAATTTTAAATCAAAATAGTCTATTTAATATATTACTAGATTGATATATCGTAGATAAACCCTAAAAAATATGCGAAATTGTTAATGGACCATGGGAGATACAATGCAATGTTAATCATGTGGTTCCGGCATCCACGCACGTAATGTATCATTGTCTTTTCCTTAATTGTGGCCCTCTTAATTGTATGGTATGGTAGATATAAACTTGTCTGACTGTCGACCACTTTATCTAGTAAACTAGCTGATCGAATAGGTTGTCAAAGAAAAAAAGGAGTGGATAATTTGAAATTCCAAATCTACAAATTTTACGTAACCTTGGCCTTGGAACCTTTTCAAAAAATAATAACTTCGGCCTTGGAACTTTTTGTAATAATTGGTCTTGCAGTCTCTCATGAGATGCACCGTGTAACATGTGTACGTATCTTAAATACTCAGGTTCCTATAGCTTAAGATTGATAAACTTTGAGTCGTAATACTAATAACTACCGTTATGTGAGAGTAATTAACATTCGGTTTCATTAATCAATTGAGAGGAGGCCTCCGAGCAAATCGGAGCGACCTCGAGAGAGCGAAACCTAGGGTTTCGTGTGGCGGCGGTGACCGTGCGGTGTCCAGACCAGGGCGACTGCAAGAATACGGAGCAGATCCTTTCTTGGCGACGTCAGATTCTGGGAATTGTTTCGAAGGCCCATTTCGAGGCTGTGCGACTCCGATTCGCGGCGGCTTTCGGCTGAAGCTTTCGAGGGTGAGGTGTGTTTCGATCCAGTGGTGACGGGCTCCGATCACTGCTGCTTACGGTTGTGGCGATGAGGGTGGTGGATTAAGGCTTCGGGTTCGATTTTCTTCTCAGATCCGTGGTGGTGCAGGGCTTATTCTCGGAGGTTCACTGATTTCCGGCGGAGGTTCGACACCACCTGTTGCTTTCAGATCGGAGGTCGAGGTCTCGGCTCTTAAGCGGATCAGGTGCCTTTGTTGATCGCTCTTTGCTTTTAGGAGGACCCAGCGATGGTGGAGGAGCGATGGAGGCCGCCGGAATGGTGAAAGGCGGGGCTGGCCTGGGCGGTGTGAGAAAGTTGGATTTTGGCAGTGGGCTTGGGCCTCTGTCTTGCTGGGTTGTGTTGTGCAGCCTAGTGAACTGGGTCTAGTTGTGGGCCCAGTTCTCCTCTTTTTTTCACCTAGTTTGGGCTGGTCTGGGCTTTTGGGGAGGTAGTCTTTTGGGTAGTCTAACCCTATTTTGTCTCTTGGATGTTACCGTGTGACTGTGTTGATTTGTTGCGACGTACACCATTTGGGTCTTAGGCGTCAATATGCTCAAGACAGTGGTTCCATCTTCGGGATAGGGTGGAGTTAGGGATTTATTTTCTTGTTTTATTTTCTGCAGTTCCTTTAGGTTTCAGTTTTGTTGGCTAGTAATAATTTGGCTGCTTTGGGCAGTTTGTATTCTGCTTTGTGCAGACCTGATCATCGCTTTGTATTATGAGGGTTTTTCGATTCCCTCTAGATTGACGCAGTGACGTCGTTGAAATATATGGAGCCTGACTCCGTTTCCCTCAAAAAAAAAAAAAAACTACCGTTATGTACTTGGTAGACATTGGAGAATTATACACAAAAAAAAACTAATAAAAGAAAATATAACTTAGAATGCACTAAAAACTTTTGTGATAAAACCCAACACAATATTGGTCTCTACTATGAAGTAGTGTTGAGTCATGAGCTATGTTTGGATATTGTAACTATTTAACATGACATTAGAGCGAGTTTGTAACTATTTAACATGACATTAGAGCGAATCTCTCTCCAATCAATCACGTTATAGACTTGAATTGAGTTCCTAAAGTTAGGCCTCTTAAAAGTTGCATTGGCTCTTGTAAATTTTTATTTTTTTATTCTTTTTTTCTTTTATGAGTCTCCTCAGAGGAAAATTATTTAAAAATAAAACAAAAAGATACAAAGAGGAGGACCCAAACAAACTTTTTTTTTAGAAAGAAGGCCAGAACGGCTGCCTTTAAACTTTGATCATTCATGAAATTGCAGAATACATGAGGGGACATGAAATCTTAACCCCAAATTACAATAAGCATAAAGAGAACTACTCGAAATAATAACAAGAGTCTCAACAAAAAGTATGTATTCTACCATGCACCAATTAGCGAATAGTACACTTCTGACTACTCTATTCACTTTACAGAGGTGGTGACATATTGGAAAGTAAATGCTTACTCAAAACCATAATATATTAATAAGATTAACTTTCCCACTATGTTGCCACCGGAAAACTCGTCCGGCGACACTTAGTTTCATCCTGCCATTAGGAGGTTGCGACCATTTGAGAACTCGCCACCTTACTAAGGAAGACAAGACACACAAGGTGTGCAGTCCGGGACAGAGCCCACGTCGCCCTACGTTAACACGGTAGGGACTTATTGCAGGCATAAAGCCACGTCTAATTAAAATAACAAAATAAAATGTAAACTACTTAATCCATAAAGAAAATAAAAACAACATTTACCGAAATCTAAAATTAGGAAGACCCAAAAAGTCTCTATTACAAAACCCATGAATGAAGGGTGGTGCCAAATCCTACTAGATTAGATCATTTGACGAACAACTAAAATTAGCAAGAGCATCTGCAACTTGATTACCTTCTCTAAAATTAATAATTAGGATAATGATTTGTGGCCTCAATCTTAGGTGTCATGCCATGTTATCCACACAGATCACTTATTTGTCAAATCATGCTATGCAATTCTTGAGAAAAATACCATCTTATCCTTCCAAAATCTAATGACACTAAATTATTTTGGCTTTCTTCTACAGAAAAAAAAACTTTTTGGCTTTCTTTCATTTTTTTTGCTTTTCATTACACTCATGCTTAGATTTAAACAACAATTTTTTTTTTTCTTCAATCAAGAGTATAAAAAATTTCATGTAATGCAGTCAATATATTTGCACGTATGTTCGATTAATAGATTTGCATAACACATATAGATGAATTCAACCTTTGTTGGGTTCCTGCAAATTTTGAAAATATAATGTGAAAAATACATATTCATATGATTGTATATATTCTTTTCTTCACTGTTTTCTCTTTATGTAGCTAGAGTTTAAATGTTGATCTGAATTTATTATTTTTTGTTTGTTTTTCCCTTATATCTAGATTGTAGATGTTAATTAATGGCTGCTAACGTGGGAATTTTTTCTTACCTCTTAATTTAGACATAAGTATTTCCCAAATTCAATTTATTAATGCTTTTTTTTTTATGAAATTAATAAATATTTGGAAAGAAAAGTTAACGTCTATTTCTTAGCACATAATTCAATATATTAATACCATTTAGAAAGAAAAACTAAAGGAAAGAATTTAACTAAATGAAGAAAAATATTGGTCAAAGAATCTGTAGACATATCTCTTAAATTAATACATAATTAATAGCTGATATTTTTTTTTCGTCACCTAATTAAATTTATTAATGTAGTTGATTCACCCCCTAACATTTAAAAGGAAATGTAAAATGGTAAAGTTGGTGTTGCAATAGTATGATGTGGCAAGATATATTATGTGGAATTGAAAATAAAATTTGTATTTACTTACATGGCATGACACCTAGAATTTGAGGCCACAAATCTTAGGCCTCATTGACACTACTA